>JAHPZR010033556.1:0-37776 GCA_019787425.1 Platygyra sinensis | reverse complement strand
TGCAGCTCTAAGATTCGAGAAGAATAATTGCAAAAGCCATTGAACTAGTTAAAGCTACAAGCGCTATGACTGCCCCCACCCCCCCCAATCCTTGAAGAAATTTTTTTTCATTGCTATTTATTTTGCCCCCACTGAGGTTTCCTCCCTAAATGTTTCCCCTGCTGTGTTTTTTTCGCCGCCACGGCCCTACCCCTAGCGTTGTGTTATAATCCTATTGCGAGGCCAGGGGAGGCAAGTGCTTCGTTGTGGGGAGGGAGCACGATGGGCGAGACGCCGACTCGTCGCCCGCGAGCAGAGGTGAGGGGAGACAATAGGCCCCCACCCCTCCCAACTTGTGACTAGGTGAAAGGCGACCGAGAACAACTACGGTAGCATTTTAATTCACTTGACTGTAGTGTTAATAAAGTTTAAGAAAATTACTCAGTAATTTTGACCCACCAACACCCTAGAGTGATTCACCATTGCTTTTTTGCTGCAGGTGGGGCTTTTCGGACATCGATATTGAACGGTATTGGATTACGGACTTAACTAGTATGCCGACGGAAGGTGGCTCGAAAGACCCGGCAATGACAGCAGTGATGATTCCGTATATGAAGTGGGATTGGTTATGACAGTGATGGGCTTGGGTTGCACCTTTGACTATGAATTCCGTAATCTTGGAAGATAGTGCAAAAATCAAAACCAAAAGAGTAAGTTGTTGCATCATTTTTGAAAGTGGCAAAACGTAAAGTGTGGGTTAACCTTGTGGACTGTTGTATTGGTGCTGCAATCAATGTGCTTATACCTCCCACAGTTCAAAAACGTTTCTGATTGGAGGAAACGTGTCACCATGCCGTTGGTGTCAAAAACTCACAAGCTTCCCTAGGGAAATAACAACATGGAACTTTTTGACTGGCACGTAATCAGCTCGTGCTCCTTGAAAACCGCGGCAAATTTTATGAGCCAGCCGGCGTAAAGCAAAACTGATTTCTTTGCAGGCTTTTTACTAATTTTTCAGGCATTGTTGAGGTTGGAGAAGTATAACAAAAACACTGAATGGCCTGGGCCTGGCGAGACACTGAGAGTATGAGTGTTAGTTGCCCCCTCGACCATACAAATTTAGGCGGTCTTTTAGGTCTCAGGGCGAAACAAAACCTCACTGTTTTCCTGGGTTCCAGGTCTCTTTTAGTTGCTCAGTAACACAGTGGCTTTTGTATATTGCTCGGTGGCTCTTGTGTGTACCACCCAGTTTTCAAAAAAAAAAAAAATCTCCTTCTACGACGGATTTCACTCCCCAAGTTGTGGCAACTGACATATCAGAAAGCTTTCTTCTTAACGATAAACCTGGTTTTCAGGATCTCTCTTCTTTCGATCCCCCCCCCCCCCTCCCGCAATAAAAAAAAACGTAGGGAGAAGCCTGCGCGGCACGAAAACACAGCCAGACATAGCTTGAGGGACTCAGTGGTGACAAAATAAATAGCAATGAAATTCTTCAAGATTTGTCCTCATAACCTTTAATATCAGCAATCAATTCACTGGGACTTGCACATAAACCAGGATGCTGCCTGAGGCTTGAATAGCAGGATTTCCTACACTGAACACCCATACGGTCAGAGTATAATTCTAAAACAAGACAACAAATTAAATTTGCAAAGGCAATGACTACTTTTTGACAGTTTTAAAGACATTCGACCTTGAATTTGAGAAATCAAACGTGGACAGAGTTCATAAATTAACGAAAATCAGCGCCAAAGAAACGTCTCGATGTCAATCTAACATCATTTTAACAAATGACGCCAGTTTTTCATTGTCTATAACAGGACAGACGCATGAAAAACTGACGTCCATTTGTCTTTTTACGATAACAACCTGTCAAATTGTCCGCTCTCGCTCGTTTTGCCGCATCGCAATAAATTATAAATTCATGTGTTCTGTCCGCTTATTGACCATAAAATTAGCCAATGAAACGTGCGAGAATTTGTGCTGTTAACGTAAAAATCAAGTTTAGACGTAAAACGTAAATGTGTTATCGTGGTTGTATCCGGGTTTAACCATTACTGTTGGTTGAAAATTGCGCACGATTTTCGTGTCATTTGCGCCCGCAACGTCAGAGCCCGGGGGCTACTCCCTATAATGGCCTACACGGGGAGGCTCCGCCCGAAAGGGGTACTTTTTTCAGGCTTTCAGGTATATGGAAAGGGTAGAGATTTCACAGTTGAGGTATATAAGAGGGTAGGGAAATCGGTCATTTCAGGTATTTAAAAGGGCCTTTAATTATAATATTTCGAATAGACCCCCTTATGGCTGTATCAGTTTATTTAATTTTATTAAACCACTACATGAAATGGAGAACAAAGACTTCCTAAAGTAGGTATGTGAAAGGAGTACCTTTTTTCAATAAATGGTATATAAAAGGGGTACCGTTTCTACCAAAATGGTATATGAAAGGGTAAGGGGTTGGATCTCGGGGCGGAACCTTCCCGTATTAACCTTTTGTTAAGTAACCCCCCCACCCCCCTCCCGGGCGTAAGAGATTTCCCTCAAGCTAAGCTCGACAGCGAAATAAATGCTCTTTTTCTCTTAAACATGCAATGCAACATAAGGTACCTTTTTATTGCATTCCACGGAATGCGCAAGAAAAAATTCTAACGTCGGGGAAAAAAATTACTGCTAAGAATCTTCACTTACCCTTTCACCCATGACCTCAACCTTACCAGCCCTGGAGGACGCACGCTACAAAGACTTTCAACTCTGATCCAAGATGTGCATTTTTGACAGAAAACAGATATCAAAATGTTCCTTTAGGATGATGCAATGTGTCTATTATCGTTTTTTATACCTCGAAACGTAGTGGCATTCAGAAAAAGAAAAACGCACTTAATGGGTACCATTGCAGAGATTCTTGACGCAACGAGTTATGACTCTTAAACGAGCACTGTTCCATATGTTTTTTTTTATCACACATTGCGAATAACCGACTAATTATTAACTGGCAGTATTAGGGACAACCACAAAAAAATTTGAAAAAACATCTAACATCAAGTGTTATTTCTAGGGAATCAACTTAACAAAACACTTTAGGATTGGGTATTAGACGAGAGGTTGCTTTTCTTCAGTGAAAGCAGCACAGCCAAAAGTTTGTTATTTTATAATTGGAACGTTTACCAACCTCGCCGCCTTTCAGATTACTTCCATATAACCGCAGTAAAGGCTTGTCCGAGTCAGTGCCGTCACCAAGATCAGCTGGGTTATTGGACGAGTCCTTCAACTCCCACTCATAACTGAGCCCTGAGTCTGATCCATTACATCCTGCTAAGGAAGCTAACGCTGTTAAGAACAAAACGAGATCAAACTAAATTAATCAAACAATCGACAAAAGTGCATTTAAGACTGTCATGTCTGTAAGAACTCCCGGCTTGTGAATGACTTGTGATGACTTTCTCACAGTATGTTCCAGACACACTCTTTACCATCAATTTGCCATTGTTTACCTTTTGTATGACCGTTTGCTGTTTACTACATTGAAGTGCATTGTATTGTATGAAAGCAACAAAAGCAGCATACTAAACAAGCATGTTTATTACAGGTTACCCAGTACAACAAATCATAAAAGAGTAAAGGAAACTTGCCGAGTATGATGACCATCTCGGAGCGTAGGATCTTTACACCTGTTAAACTTAACTCCACTTGTGGGACTGCTTCTGCCTTTCGCGTTACGGCTAAAGTGGCTTCTGTGCTCTCCCCCAGGAAATTACTGGCTCTCACCACAATTTCATATTCAACATCTCTGACTATGCGATCACTTCCAATAACAACGTAAGGTGAAAATGATGGAAGAGCAGTCAGAGTTGAATTGAGGGCTTCCATGTCAGTTGCAGTCGCGTTCGACACGCCGGCTTTCTCTTTTACATACCAATTAAAGCTCATTTTACGGCCTCCATCATTACTCGAGAGTGTTCCGATTTCCAAACTAGCACATGGTCCTAGATATAAAAAAAAAGCAATGTTGGAGTGACTTCATTTGAAATTTACGTGACTTGATCCCTTACACATGCCAAGCGCATTCATTCTGATTACGGGTAACCAACAAATTTCACTACGTCGGCGATACGATCAAAGAAACCAATCAAATGTAAGCCCCATTACAGGTCGGAAAGCACTACTCACCTATTTGAGGTGGTGCATGAATTTTAATGCCTGGCACTAGAGGGTTCGGGGGAGATCCTACTGTGAGTGTCGTGTTCCCTGTCACAAACTTGGTGTTTGCTTCTCCTTGAGCAGCTAAACTGCCATTTTTGAAGATTATTGTGTTGCCAGGTTCAATGGTAGCAGTAAAGCCAATAAACTTAATAACCATTTTTTTGCTTGTGCCCAGGGTACATTCGGTGTCTCTTGCAAACTTGTTCAGCGTTGCTTGGTCAAAAAAGTCAGAACAACCCAAATCAGGGTCTTTTGTTATAAATGCTGCTGGCTTGTCGAAAAATAACAATAGTTTGCTGGGATTCCTTCCAAATCGTATGGACACAGCCTGTGGCTGGACAGCGTAAAATGAGAACTCCACACTGGAGTCAACTGCAGGATCGTTCTCCCCAAAAACCAATGATACGTTGAACAAAGAAGACTTGGCAGTGGTAGGGAATAGGCAGGTTGCTTCAGTAGCACTCACAAAAGAACCAAGTCCAAGTTTGGCGGAAGATCCAACCTTCACACATGCAACATAACCAGTGTTAACAAATCCAGTCCCAGTGATGGTAACATTGAAACTTGCACTTTTTATCTCAGCTTCGCTCGGTGAAATGCTTGACAGTGAAATGGCTGATCGGTTGTAAACTTTAAAGACAGCTTTCTCAGTTTCAATGACAACATTGTTAGAGAATGTGCAAAGAATGCTGTACGTTCCTGCAGGCAATTCTGTTGGTGCTGTCACTTTGATAATATTTGAAGTATGACTGTTGGATGAGGAAGTATATCTGCACAAAAACAAGCAAACAAACAAACATACAATGTATTTTTATTTATTACTGAAATGAATTAAATGCAATGTAGATTTCTATAGCGCCATATCCTTCAGTCTTTTCTTGCCAGGAATTAATGTTCACTCCATTAATTATTGTCTCTCCTGTGCTTCGGCGCAATCACTTTCGTTGGTCTAGAAAAATAAATGAGTTTAAGCCAAACAATATCGCTCAGTTTTACATGCACTGTTACCTCCCTGGGGCTTTTCACTAAACAATATTTGAAGTAACTCTGACGGCGAATATCCCGTTTCAACTGACTTGTCTGACCTATCCCGAGACTTTACCACAAATTTTCATGTATTTTTTTTAACAAAAGGGATATTAGCCAGCTTCACCAAATAAGCACAGCGTCAAAGTAACACGACAGGGTGGCACCAGCTATCTTAACAACAGTAACATACAAATCGCATTCAAAAATATATCAGACCAAAAAAAATGTTAAAACAGTTCTTACTTCTGGGCTGAGATGGAGTCGTTAAATTGACAGCGGCTCAAACTTAGTTTCTGGTACCCAGCGCCCTTCAGCGTCACGACAGTCGCCGCACCAGTCTCTCCGCTGCCAGGCTTTACCTTTCCAAATACTGAACAACCAGTGTTGAATGCGGCATCGCTTTCTAATAGGCAACTGGCACAATTGTCTTTTTTTGATTTGCCGTTAGGGACCCCAGCACAGTCGGTACAGGAGGTGTTGTCTCCATTACATACATCACAAAGATCTTTCCCAAGGTTATTTGGTTTTCCTGATTTGCCACCGGCGCAGTAACCGCATCTAAATCACATCAAATAATGACAATGCAATGACTTGCTGCGGTGATATGTTCTTTTCCATGTTTCCAATATTGTCCTTTATTATATGGCAAGGTAGTCTTGAGGAAAATCCGAGCGTTCTGATTGGTTCTTTCTTGGTCGGGATTTCGCCATACGGACATGGAAACGGTCATAAGCTGTGTATTTTTTTGTTTTCGAAAGCCGGCAAATTCAAAACAAGCATGCCCCAGGTGCCTTATAATAAACTACTAACTAACCTAGCTTGCTCGTGCCGTCCTGAGGGAATGCTGGCCCTCGGTCGTTTTTGTACGGACCTCGCTGCGCTCGGTCCGTACTGCCACGACCTCGGGCAAATATTCCCCAGTACGGCCCTCGCGATCGGTTAGTAAGAGGTTATCATTAAATTGATTTCTCGCATGTTCGATCTAATTTGTGTTGAGACATGGATATCGACCACGGTCTAGATTTTCCCATCTAGACCGGTAATGTTTTGCTGCGAAAAAGTTACAAACTGAATGTAAAATCATTGACTGTTTTCATCTAACAATATTTGTTTCTGTAAGTGTCAAAAAAGCTGATGAGAAAAAAAAAGTATGAGGACGAGCAAACTTTGGAAGAATTGAAATTCCGCTCATCGCCATTCGCAAGCAAAATGTGAGTTAGTACAAACCAGTTATATCACACGAATTAAATTGCTCTTGTGTTGGCCATATGATAAACATCTTATTAACCGAACTAAGTCGGTCTGTATGGGAAAATCTTAACCTCGGTCATGGACACAGACCTCACTGCGTTCGGCCTGTACTCACGACCTCGGTCAAGATTGTCCCAAACAGACCTCCTGCTCGGTTAATAAGAGCTAAATCTAAGAATATTCACAAGAATATTTCAGCCTAAAAATTGGCAGAAGAAAGGAATATTCAGCCTCGGCAAAAAAAAGCAATATTATAGAAAAAATGAGGGCAGTCTCATAACTGTATTTATTAGTAATAAATCTAATGGAAATATCACCGAAGGAGCGTAATAACAGAATTATGTCCCAAAAATATTTCGTACTGAAGAAAACCCTCTTAGTTCCTGTCTCTTTAATGTTACTGGCTGAGACTCATCATTTTTCATGTGTTGGACCTAGCGATATTTAAGTAGCTTCTTAATCGTACTTACAAGTTTATTTTTGCTCCTCCAAAACACGTGCCAGTACAGTCAGTAAAATTAGGTCTTTTTTCTTTATCTTTACTCAGGCATTTTCCGCAAGTCAAGACCGAGTCATTAATGTGCTTGTCACACTTCCCTGCACAGTCAATCTTGTATGTCAGGCTTCTACCAGTATTGCCACCAACACACTGACCACATCGATCTGTAAACACAGCAAAAAAAAACCAACACATTCAAATTGCGCTTTTGATTACTACTCATATCTTAGCCCGGAAAACGTTTTAAATCGCAATTTTACGTAGTGATACTAGGCAAGTACCATTTTGTTTACAATTGTAGCACAACAAATCGTTTGGTTCACGATATCTTGTAAGAAATACAAGTTTTCAGTTAATACGAACAAACATAACGGACATAAGAATGTGTACAGGTAGAAAAAAGAACACAAAATAAACCAACTTACTTATTGTAGCATTTGAATTTGGCACGCCGTCACATTTGACACATGCGTCCTTTCCTCTGCAAACACCACACCGATCATTCCTTGCAATAAAGTCTGTTTTATTGTCACAACCACGGCGCAGAAGCAAGAAATTGACAAATTTCTTACTAATTGACGTGCCATTATCCTGAATACTCTTATCGTGCACTCCCGGATTCCTGCCGTCTGTCATGTCCCAGGCTTTGACTGCAATATATGCTCCCTTCTCAAATGCTTCTACAGTGCTCCAGAAGACATCCTGGTTGTAGAGTTGCATGGTAATCCTACAATATAAAATGGTGATGTCCTACACCGTTTAGTGATTTGCTACCTTGGGCTTGAGTAGAAATACCATATTTCTTCAATAATAGCCGGAGCAATTATTTCTATTTTCGCACCAAATGGGGGCGATTATTCGAGGGAAGGCGATTGTTCGAGGGAGGTTATTATTTCAAATATTTCTCACAGGGGGTCGCGCCCTAAATGCATGAAATGCATAAATATTACCATAGAAAAGCTGTAAAAAAAACCTGGTGCTTTTGTAACCATTCAGTTGTGAACAATTAAATGAAGTCAATTCTTAACTTGAGAGAGAGGGGATAAGAGGAAGAGAAAATGGCAAGGGGGAGGGGGCGATTATTTGAGGGAGGCGATTATTTTAAATATTTCTGTCAAAGGAGGGCGATTATTTGAAGACGGCGATTAATCGAGGGACGGATATTATTCGAGGAAATACGGTACCAACGACAACAACAATCCTTTATATATAAAACAACAGGTTTGTTTGTAGTGTCGTGTTTACACAGAACACAGAAATATGTACAGTAATATAAATAGCGCTCAAAACCAAATATGTGGGTTTACCTCGGTGTAAAAACCTGTGAAGTTTTTCTTTGTTTTGTAGCTATTCTTTGGGTTAGGTCTATTATGTTGATTTCTTTGTTTTCTTTGTTTTATGTCCCTGGTGAGTGTCACAAGTTTTTACACCAAGGATGAGCCAAATATGTTCCCATTTAGCCCTCAAGCTGAAGGGTGTGACAACAAATCCAGTACGTTTTTCAGGAGAAGGAAGATTAACACTTTCAGGTAACTAAGTATCTTATTAGTTTTATTTGTTCCCTTCATTCCTTTCTTTACTTGTAAATAAGCAGCAACCAACTCGAACATTTTGCTTACTTTCGCACACTGATTTAAAACCTGTACATAGTTATTTAATTTCTATCATTTCGTTTTCTACGGTTTCTTTTCTTTTTTTGTCTTATTTTTCCTTTGTACCTGAATAGTGTGGACAAAGATTGTTGTTTAAATAACGGAGAAGTGCTCTCAAGTCGAAATACTCAGTCGAAACCATGATCTTCCAGATCCGGTATCTGGAAGGTCATGGGTTCGACTCCCGTTGGAGTATTTCGACTTGAGAGCGCTTCTCCGTTATTTACACTTTATCCAAGTCACCAATCCATTTATCAATATTGTTTTTGTTGTTATCAAAGTGTAAAATGCGTTAATTTGTTTGCCTTCATTCGAAGTATCATTAAAACAAAGAAACATTTCATTGATCAGCAGAGATAATTCATGATATGATTTTGACTTACCTAGCTTCAGGCGGGAGAAGCACAAGTTGAGAATCACTGGAAAAACTAAAGTCTGTATAAGCCAATGAGTCATTCATCTTGTACTGCCACTTTCCAAAGGAGCTATTGCCTAGAGAAATGACGGCAGCTCCAAAATGCATATTTTTGTCATCAATGTCTTCTGCCAGACCATCAAAGAGATCCTTGACCACAGAACCACTGTATGCCGTTGCATTAATGTCGTATGGAAGTGGGACAAGATTTCCTCTGTTCTTTTTAACCTTTGGCCTGTCATTCACTGCTGAAACTGATATTCGTACCCTGATAACATTTCCAATGTACATAATGTCTCCTCCTTTACTGACTTCAACACGCTTCAGATTGGAATTGATCTGAAGAAGAGAAAGGCATGTGTGAGAAGCACATTAAAATGTTGACCAACATAACTTTACCGGGCCTACGGTTTACAGTCCTTGTCTGAAAAGTCTTGAGCGTCTAACCATTTGCAGGTGTCATTACAAAGGAAGCACGTTCTCCTCAGTTATTTAAAGACCCTGAGTGTTGGTCTGGCCGAGGTTTGAACCCGCGACCTCCTGTACAGCAGTCCGGTGCTCTAGCAACTGAGCTAATCAGTTGGCGGAAGCCATTTCACATTCTCTTAGTTAATCATTATTTGGCCCTTCATTAGTTTTCTGAGCTTTGATAAATATTCAGGCAGAGTTTCTGTTACAGGCATAGAAGGAAGTCACAAGTATTGAAATGCATTGAGTAACTTACCTGTGGGAAAGGGTCTTTATCGCCCAAATCTACAGGTTTACCTGAGGAAATTAAAGTACAGTTCAATAACATACCTCAATGTCACATAACCATGGCCAGGAATAATGCAAAAAAAAAAGCTACAACATAGCATACTTAATTACAACATTAATTACAATACCAGGAAACTTGCTTTAATTTTTGAAAGGTTGTTATACAGTGGAACAATGCATTATGGACAGAAAAGTTCAATTAATGGAGACAATGAAAGCTCCTGTAAGCTCTTATACAAAGTTAACAGTGATTTTAATAGGTACTGGCTCCTTGTTTATTGAGTTCAGTTGTTTTAGTTCCACCATAAGGCTAGTCCACTGGGCCCTTTGCATGATCTGGTCACAATAGAAAAACACTCGCTAGGACGCAACTTAGACAGTAGGATTTCCAAAACAAATATCTCATACTAGTCAACCTTGACCTGCTTTTGTTTTGGAAGTCCCACTGTGCATTTTGCATCCCAGCATGTGTGCATGATCTTGTGCAATGTGACCGGATCAAGTAAACAGCCTATTTAACATTTTTTTCAACCTTTCCTCATCTCCACCCAAGTGTATAAATGGGTTCTAGTCACTTAATGTTAAAAAAACCACCTCCCAAGTGTATAAATGGGTTCTAGTCACTTAATGTTAAAAAACTGCAATTTGCTCCAGCTGTATGAACCACTATGTCTTGCTGGAAGTAGACTTTGCCATCAGCCTCAGAGAGGAAGCCACATCAGCCTCAGAGAGGAAGCCACATCAGCCTCAGAGAGGAAGCCACATCAGCCTCAGAAAGTAAGCCACATCAGCCTCAGAGAGGAAGCCACATCAGCCTCGGAGAGGAAGCCTCATCAGCCTCAGAGGGGAAGCCACATCAGCCTCAGAGAGGAAGCCACATCAGCCTCAGAGAGGAAGCCACATCAGCCTCAGAGAGGAAGCCACATCAGCCTCAGAGAGGAAGCCACATCAGCCTCAGAGAGGAAGCCACATCAGCCTCAGAGAGTAAGCCACATCAGCCTCAGAGAGGAAGCCACATCAGCCTCGGAGAGGAAGCCTCATCAGCCTCGGAGAGGAAGCCACATCAGCCTCAGAGAGGAAGCCACATCAGTCTCAGAGAGGAAGCCACATCAGCCTCAGAGAGGAAGCCACATCAGCCTCAGAGAGTAAGCCACATCAGCCTCAGAGACGAAGCCACATCTGCCTCAGAGACGAAGCCACATCAGCCTCAGAGACGAAGTCACATCAGCCTCAGAGAGGAAGCCACATCAGCCTCAGAGAGGAAGCCTCATCAGCCTCAGAGAGGAAGCCACATCAGCCTCAGAGAGGAAGCCTCATCAGCCTCAGAGGGAAGCCACATCAGCCTCAGAGAGGAAGCCACATCAGCCTCAGAGAGGAAGCCACATCAGCCTCAGAGAGGAAGCCACATCAGCCTCAGAGAGGAAGCCTCATCAGCCTCAGAGGGGAAGCCACATCCGCCTCAGAGAGGAAGCCACATCATCCTCAGAGAGTAAGCCACATCAGCCTCAGAGAGGAAGCCACATCAGCCTCAGAGAGGAAGTCTCATCAGCCTCAGAGAGGAAGCCACATCAGCCTCAGAGAGGAAGCCTCGTCAGCCTCAGAGAGGAAGCCTCGTCAGCCTCAGAGAGGAAGCCTCGTCAGCCTCAGAGAGGAAGCCACATCCTCCTCAGCTGTTTTTCAGGCAGGTCCTCTATTGTGGTTGAATTGGAATTTGGATGTGTTCATTTTTGTGGAGGAAGGAAAACTGAACGAGTACCTGAAGAAACACCTCAAAATGAGAATCAAAAACAAACTTAATTCACTAATATGATACCAGGGGCCCGTTTCTCGAAAGACCAGTAACTTAACAGGCCCGAAATCAGATTTTGAAATCAAAATCTTAAGGAAAGTAGGGTGTGGTTTAAACTTTAAAACAAAATTATGACTTATAAAGTCCATAATTTTTGTTTCCCTAGCCAATAACTTAACTGTATAATATTCAAAGCTTTTGAAACTCTCATGGAATGGAAAACAAAACAGCTTAACGGGCCGGTAATTACCGGGAGCTTTGAGAAACGGACCGCAGGCCAGAATCAAACCCAGCCCACATTGGTGTGACAGGGTGCTGTCACCACCACTGGGTCAAGATCCCTACCCTTCCAGGGAGATCAGGTTGGTAATCAAATTACACTTACTTGTCTTTATGACCTCATCAGTATCTTTCTCAACCTGTGCAACTTCTTCCCTTGAAAGCTTTTTAAGTCCCTCAGCCACTTTCTGAATGTTACTAATAGTAGGCTTTAAATTATCTGTCAAGATCCCAAAAAGGACTTCCTTGACCAAATGTTTTTTTCCTTGATTGTCTCCCTTTGAAAAAAAAACAGTGAAAATCATGATATGTAAGTACATTGTATGTACATATAAATATACATGTAAGATCAAGAGACCAAGCAGGTCTCTTAAAAAGGAAGCAGGCAGACAGGTATTAGGTATGTAGGTTGGCAGGCTGACAGGAAGGTAGGTTGCTAGGTACAGTAGATACTACATTAGTAGCCAAGAGAGTATGTGACTGGTTGGATGGGTAGTTGAGTGGATGTTAAGGTAGATAGGCAAGCGGGCAGTGGATGGGTATCACTGTATGTAGGAAAATGTGTAGGTGTCCAATTTAAGACTCATGTCATTTGTCTGTCTCAGGGAGGATGGAATAAAGTAAAGGCAATATTCATTGGCATCTCCAACATGCACTCAAGAGAAAGGTAAATAAACTGCAGTAACACATATGAGAAGCTGGCATTTTGAAACAAACTCTACTAAATCAAAGCAAATTGGAGGATCACAAAATGTTTGGTCTGCGCATGTTTCAATAGTGGAATCTCAATTAAAGTTGTAACAGTTTGTTGCTCCTAGTTCAAGCAGTACCAACCTTTGCAACTGTTTTTAGAGCTTGTGCCACTTCAGGAGAGAAAAAGTATGCAATACCCAGGTAAGACATGTTTGGAGTAGCCAGGTAGCTCTCCACAGAGAAGTGTACATCACCATTGAAGTCTGCCTTTGGAATAAATTGAAGCTTTGTCTTTGCTGCGGATGAATCCTTGAGTGATCCTCCCTTGAAGTTTATTTTCTCTGTAAAATACAATCAAGTAGAAATTAAATTCATCTAGACACTTATATGTACTTAATTACATCCAAAACAAATTATCATTGGCTAATAGCATTGCCGTCCAAGTGAATTTCATACCTGATGTATCCTTTATTCGCAGCCCAAGTTTCAGAGTGCTGATCTCTTGGAGTAAATCAACATAAAGCTCATACATTTGCCGATTGATATCTCCCAGGATAGAATCAGGAATGTGATTATCTGAATCAACTTTCGGGGAGCTATCATACAAATGATCCCAAACCTAAAGCATATTGACAAATGGAAATGATTAAATAATAAAACTACTGGCAGGTTTCTAACTGTGTTCCTTAACTAAAGAAATCCCCGATCAATACACAAATTCCGCAAATGGGAATTTGATCATGAGAATAGTGATGTATTTTAATTTTAATTTCCTAGTTACACAATATTGGTTTAAAACAGAAGTACCAAATGTTCTAATGAAGTTTGAAGAAACATTGTTTGTTTGGTGAAAGCTATATGTGTTTTTTAAACTGATTAATAATAATACTTATCATCTCATTCCATTTAAAATTAAAAAATTACTTGTCACCTATTAAAAAATTAAAAAATGTTATTTAATTATCTGCTAATAATTTAGTCATCAGTTTTGTTTCTGACAAGTGCATGTTTGATATACAGTGTTTGTCTGAAGGTGGAAAACATCTCTGTTAAATACTATGGTTTTCTTTAGGGTTTGTTAATTCCATACCCTTCAGACGAGTATGACCTATCAAAAAGTAGCCTTCGGGAAGTACAGCAATGCAGTTACTTTTTCACTTTGATTCAATTACTTTTAGTCTTTCCCGTAAAACTGTGAACACCAGAGAAAATTTCTGGAATGTTTATTGTTTCGTGACCAATCAGAAGTGAGATGAAACCGCAAAAGATAAAGCCAAACTGCAGCATGCATTAGTCACGACTTGATTGGAAACAACGAACTGGCTTCTTCTTCCAAGGAACTGGCTTTTCTTTCACGACTAACCTTCAACCTAACCTCTTAGACGCGCTGTCTATCCTTGTCTGATCCTCTCTACTCGATTCAATATGGCTTTCCCGTAATATGTCACTAAACATATCATTCATATCATTCTACTCTTTGCATATAAATAAGCCGAAATACAAAAAGAGCAATTTCAGTATTTGAAAACGGTAAAATTGAAGATTTGTCGTGGAAGAAAAAGCCAGCTCGTTGTTTCGAATCAAGTCGTGACTAAACCATGCTGCGGTTTGGCGGTTATCTTTTGCGGTTTCATCTCGCATTTGATTGGTTGCGAAACAATAAACATTCCAGAAATTTTCTCTGGTGTTCACGGTTTTACAGGAAAGACTGTAAAACCATGACTTTACTCTAACTGTATGGAAGGTCATAATGTTTGGGACATATTACACTTACCTCAAAATACTCATCACCCTTACTATCCTCAGCCACTGAAAAAGTGGAGCCATTGTAAACAATTTTAGGTGGTATCAGTAATGGCAGTTCAAAAATGGCAATTGTTTGGCCAAATTTCCAAGTAAGGGAAGATGCATCCAAATATTTTCCAATTTTGCTTGCATCACTATAGGAAGTGAAATTCACCAACACAATACCATGTGACCCATTCTTGGAAGATACAAATCTAGCAATGAAAAAAACCATTCCAAAAAAATATCAATAATCATCCTTAATTGTATCATTCTACAACAAAATTCTCGATCATGATTAATTCTCCGTGTACCTATTTGTCACGTAATCAGGGCACAATCATGCGAGTGTCCAATTACACGTATTCAATTTGAACATTTTGTAATTGGATACCCAGGTGATTTTTATGTCAATTACACATACTTGGCTTCCTTCTTCACAATGTTTCCTACAGCAACTGTTTTCATTACTTATGAAACAGCTTACATCTGTTTTCATTCAAGAGAAGTTCTCAAAAAGACATTTTTAATTCCAAAATTTGTCCTAGATACGATTAATTAGTAACTGGACGTCGTGTTGTACAATTCAGGGAGTAATAATAATTACTACGAATTTGAATTTACAAGCACAATAATTATTATTGTGCTTGTAAATTCAAATTCGCACTGGTCTGATTTTTAAATTACTTGCACGATTACTCCTTGAAATGTACTCCCACTCGGTCCAATTACGACAGTCACAATCAGGACAAATTCTATCACATCTCAAAATTTTGCCATATCTGCCTGTTAAGTTTATGATTACTTATTCTAAGTTTCACCGTCAAGTGTTTTTCTATTAGGATTTTTGCAGTAATATCAAGATAGTTCATATCTCTCTTGTAAAACATTATAGAATTCAAGTTTTTGTCAATTTGCAAAGGGATAGTTTCCAGTGGGTAATATATTTCTTCTGCATGTGATCTACAAAATGCACGATCTTAGAATCAATGTCAGACTATGTATCATGTTACCTTAGGAAGCTTGATGGACCCAAAACCAATGCATTAGATCGAGAGAGACGTTGAACAGTTGTCCACTTTGAACTTCCATAAAACTCTAATGATCCATCGACCCCATGCATCTCAACACTCAGAAGTGCTACAGCAACATCACCATCTTTAAAAATTCCCTTGCTTAAATTGGCACCAAGAGGAAGATACTTCCATACAGTAGGAAACGTCACATTAGCAACTGGAGGTAGACAATCTGATGGTTCACTACATTCACCAGTATGTTTGCAACGTTCTTCACCTAATTATAAGACAATAAAATTATTAGGGGGTGTTTGTATCATTGTGGATGTGTGGTGGCCTCATGTTTAGTGCATTCAACTCCAGATTGAGCATCATCTTCATGCTACTGAATCTGGACATAAGCACTAGTCTGATGGGCTACTTGGCTTGCATGCACACTTTACCTTTTTTTACCTTCCTGTAACCTTGTGAAAGAAAGGATCATGACATGTTGCCTACAAATTCTAAGATATATATTTATCTTTTAACACATAATTGTTCACTGACCTCAAAGTCTAAAGTACTACTTTTTGTTTTTCCATTAATATTGGCAATGTTTATTTTCCTCAAAGATATAAGCTTTGTAGCTTAACCCTATAATTTCGAATCAAAATGTACGTTTGTAACCATGTTTTAAGTCTGCTTTTCATCACAGACATAAAATCCCCTTATCTACAATGACATACTGGGAAAAAGAACAAGTAGCCCCTCAATGCAGAGGATTAAATCAGTTGTACATCTCATATTACATACCTTTTGGACAACACATTGTTCCATTTGGTAAGCACTCTCCAGTTTTATTACAAAGAACCTTTCCTAAGGGACAGCAGGTCTCATCTACTCGTATACAGAACTTATCATTGCAAAGTTTTTCCCCTTTAGGACAGCTCCTGCAAGAATTTGAGATTTTGATATACAATACATTCTGGCACTGCAATTAAAAAAACGTGTCACCATGAATAGGCTTATGTCTAATAAAATTTTACAAATTTTAAAACTACTGAAAGACAAATATCTAAATGACATCTTCATAACATATGATATCATGTCAATTGCCCCAAAGCTGGATGTTATCAATTTACACCAACTTTATAGTTTACTCAGGGCTCGACCATTTTGCCAATAATTTACTGGCTGAAAGACGCTTAATGGTCTACAATAATTTGAATGTTCTTTATTAGACATTTAGATACAAGATGAAGTGAATGCACTATGAAAAGATAGTAACAGAAAATTGACTGATGGAGCCTGAGACCAGCATATCGTGTCTGGCTGTATTTGTTCCAGTGCTGTTTTTAAAACCCTTCTTTCCACGCATAAAATGCTAAGAGATATAAGTAATCACATCCAAACACATCGAGTTTAAAAAAAATTAGACCAGAGATTGTTATTGAAGAAGACTTGAACACATGTTTTTCTTATTGTTTTAAATATTTGTTAATTATAATTATTTTTTGCAAGGCCCCACTGAAAACCACCAAGTCATGTGGACTCCCTGGATAAATATTCTTCTTCTTCTTCTTCTTCTTCTTGTTATTATTATTATTATTATTATTATTATTATTATTATTATTATTATTATTATTATTATTATTATTATTATTATTATTATTGTAACAGTTATTACAGAATGTGAAATGACTTAAAAAGTAAAATTTTGCTTGCTAGACAGTATGTATATGTACATCTAAAACATTTTTCTTTTACTTGGCAAGGCCCAAAACGAGATTAGGAAATGAAACAATATAATAAGAATGGCCTGACACAGTAATATGTTTTTCAATTTCTGGTATACAAACCTCCACCTCAAATATTGTTTGAAGAAAGGTAATAATTGTATCATGTAGCGGGGACCTTTTATTCATCAGTAAATTTATTACTTACGAGTTACACTTGTGCTTGTCATGTTCACACTGAATCACTGCACGGGCGACATTTGGACAAATTAGATTTCTGATCTGACACATATGTGCCCAGCCTAAAAGCAAAAGAAATCATTCAAATTAATAACAGAAGAATGTTATTTTCCACTTCTAAACAGAGATCCAAATATCATAAACAGTTTATATATTAGCCATTTAGAACAGAATCCTCTTGCAAAATGTTTCAATCTATGATATTATATTTAATAGTTATCCAGTAAATTGACCTCATAATATTACTGGTGATTCCAACTTTGTAAATGCTCCTTGGAAAAATATCTTTTAAAGTGATAGAGGCTATCCAAAACTATCCTACATGCATGCGCTTTGCTATGTGAATGATGACCTGCACAGACTGAACTTATTAACAACAGTTCAGGTTTCAATTTCAGCTTTTTTCACTTTTCCAAAATCATTTCAAAAACAAAACAAGGACTTCTCAAGACAGATTCTTCATACAAAATATTTTACCCCATGTAAAAAGACCCTTCCTAAAATTAAGGAGGAGGCACCTTAGGACTCCCCGCGTAATATATAGGAAGACTGGAGAAGAGAGAATGTAGGTATTTCTGGTAGATTGTATAGGCGCAAAAAATCTCGATTTGATCGCTTGCACGCCCGCAAGGTATCGACGTTTTTTCCCGCAAACGCTCATGGGCGGCCAGCAAAGAGACATGCGCGCGAGGACTTGTGGGGTCGGCGTCTTTGCCACGAGTCTCGAGTTCAAGCGTCTCGGAAAAGAGTCTGTTTTTGCTGGCCTCCATTATTATAGCAGCGCGATCAAATACATTCGCTTCGAAATGGCCGAGATTATGATCTAAAACATATTGAAAACGCTTTCAGAGATCCTGTAGATGGATTCTGGGAGAAAACAGCTCAGAGTATCGTAGGAAATTCTGAAGTTTACTGGAAATTCGAGGCCAGTGTGGTTCAGTTGAAACTAAATAGCTAAATACAGTACCTTCCATTGTCAGAATTACCCAAGGATAGCAATAAGGTGATAGGCCTGCGCGACTCCTATCCACGTGTAATAGCCGCTTAGGAAGTTTTGCTCGAACTAGTATATTTTTTAGGATCTGCCCCTTTTGTATCGTACGATCAGGGACATTTGAATATTTCGCTAAGCAATAATCCTGTGTTTTCAGGAGGAAATTTCATCAGAGTAGGGCCGTTTATAGAGGTCCAAATGTAAATGTAAATTTCGTTGAGGACATGACACCGACAAAAAGCTTAACTCTAATTTGCATACATGTATATGGCGACTGTAACGCGATACTTCTGTTTACATCTCACATCTGTCACTTCTGTTCTGCTTTCGAGATACGTCTGCTAGTACACTATTTTCTTTTATAAGAATGTCGTTTTTCCGGGCCCAGGCTGAATACTCTTTTGGAGTAACTGCTGAATACCCCTCCATCTGAAGTTATACCCCTGAAAAAGCTGGCTACATGGATACGCAGTTGTCTCCCGCTAACGCTTTAAGAACGAGAAATACATGTATGTCATACTTGTCTGGTGTTGGCTACGCGGCTACGCAGTAGTCAAGACCTTCCCTTCCTCTTGGTATATGTTAGTAGGGAAAAAAGTGGCTACGCGGCTACATGGCTATGCAGTTGTGAAGACCACCCCTCCCCTTCAAAATAAGTTAGTAAGGAAAGAAGTGGCTACGCGGCTACGTGGCTACGCAGTGACTGCGTAGCCGCACTTTTCGAGATCTCTTTTGGAGTGGAGGGGTATTCAGCAGTTGAGCCACTCTTTTTTGCTGCCGATTTTAGGCTGAAAATATTCTTGTATTATTCCTACATTATAGCTTATGACATTTCCGTTTTAGAATTTATTGGGGTATTAATTACAAGTGTTTGGTATCTGGATCTGTATCGCGTTACATTGTGCATGTGCTCCACCGCTTTTCGTTGCAGTCAGCGAGGCCAAGATGCCATGCCAAACAACACTTGGCCGTTTCGGCTTTGAAAAAAGCATTTCGCACAGAAATAGCGTGATGGAAACGAAAGTACCCGATTTTGTTTCAAATATGTCAAGGACAATTGAGTGTAATCACTTAAAACTGTAAACATAAAGCTGTATTGTATTTACAGATGTTTTAACACACAAAATTATATCTATCCTTTTCAAAATCTCAGCCTCAGTTTTATTCTTAAAATATAGATATTGTTATAAAATATATTCTTATATAAAAAAGAATGTATATCAAAACAACTGGTTTGTTTCAGTATCAGACTAGAACAACAGAGTGATGGATATTTTTTCCAGAATGCACTTCGTGAGGGTATTATGTAAAGAACATATCATGTGATAGCAAGGGCGTAGCCAGGGGGGGTCCTGGGGTGCCGTAACCCCCCCCCCCCCTTTGTAAGCCTTTTTGTAAGCAAACAACCTACAATATTCAGGTGACAATCTGATGAGTACCCTCTGTATGAGTCAGTGTGACCCCCCTTTGAAAAATCCTGGCTACGCCCATGTGTGATAGAATGAGTTTAACAGAATGTGTTGGTTTAGTTAACTTAGTTGATTCTTTGGATCATATTTATGATAATATGCCTAAGTTTCTTGAGCAGTATAAGTGACATAGTTTACCAAAAAATATAAAATTTTAGTTCATACAACAACGTTCAATATTATTGTTTCCAATCAGCAGAAATAAAAGAAAGCGGGGGCAGCTTTAGTGATAACTATTACTAGTATAGTCATAGAGCAAAGATACTTCAATGCACAGGAGTAGCATGTCATGGAGGGAGAGGTATTTCAACCTCTATATACACCTTACTCCAAAATGGCCACCATTTTTAGTATTCCTTTGTTTACTTGCAAATTAGCCCCTGTTGCCTCATTTAAGGAAAAATATTCTTTTGAATTTTAAGTTTAAAAACGAGGCAACAAGGACTAATTTGCAAGTAAACAAAAGAACACTAAAATGGCAGCCATTTTGGAATGTTAAGGTATATTCTAGTGGTATATCCAGATTTTGCTTAACATGTACTGGCATTTGCTATTTAAGTTAATTCTGGAGGTTTAAAACTCTTACAAGTAAACTAGTGTATCATTCTTACCAAAGGTGTCATTGTCCAGTGCCTTGCTGAAGTTCAGTGCTGGAGGGCGATCACAGTCTGTCTTATTTCTGCATGATGCACTGTATGGGCATAAAACCTCATTATGAGGGCATATATGTTCCTTGCTACCTTGAGGACCTTTAGATTCACATTTCATAGTCACAAATGAGAAGGTCTCATTTAAGCGACAAGCCATATCAAAATCCAGCCCATCACTCTTATTTCCAGAGTTAATCCACTTGTGTACATGGTGGTAGGAGCAACTTTCATTGACGCCTATGCATTGCATGAATAATGGACAGAAGTATTCATTGGAAGAGCAATTGACACACCAGGCAGTGTTGCTCAAGTTGTACATCATGTTGTTTGTAAGATGTACAGTGCACTTCTCGTCATCTGGAATACATTTCAGTTTCAAACCACAGAACTTTTCACCATGTTTGCAATCAGTGTTGTTCTTTATATAATGCAACCACCATTCCATCCTTTCACTGATATTATAAGATGACCACCATGGTTGACCACTGTGAGCAAAACTACTCCTAAGAATATGGCTATGGGCACTGGGGCTGATTGTGGCAATCATGCTGCCAAATGCTGAAGTTACTATAGAAGGCCATGTCATAGACATGACACCAGCAGAAGCAGAGGCGATGATACCAGAAACAGAGCCAACAGACCCAGCAGAAGCTGAGCCAACAGAACCAGCAGAAGCTGAGCCAATGGAACCAGCAGAAGCTGAGCCTGCGATACCAGAAACATTATTAGAAGCAGCAGAAACTGAGCCCTCAACACTGGAAAAAGAGCCATTAGCTGAGCCCACAACACCAGAAACAGAGCCAACAGACCCAGCTGAGGCTGAGCCCATAACACCAGAAACAGAGCCAACAGACCTGGCAGAAGCTGAGCTTGCAACACCAGAAACAGAGCCAATGGACCTGGCAGAAGCCGAGCTTGCAACACCTGAAACAGACCCAACTGATCCTGCAGAAGCCGAGCCTGCAACACCAGAAACAGAGCCAATGGACCCGGCAGAAGCCGAGCTTGCAACACCCGAAACAGACCCAACTGACCCTGCAGAAGCTGAGCCTGCGACACCAGAAACAGAGCCAATGGACCCGGCAGAGGCCGAGCTTGCAAGACCAGAAACAGACCCAACTGACCCTGCAGATGCTGAGCCTGCGACACCAGAAACAGAGCCATTGGACCCAGCAGAAGCTGAGCCTGCAACACCAGAAACAGAGCCACCGGCAGTGATGATAACTCCGCTTTGTGTCATACTAATGGCAATAGTGTTAGTGACGGGTGCGGTCATCATGTGACTGGAAAATGGTGTTCCAAAGCTGATAATATTTTCCTCAATTTCATGTCCTAAAGCGGGACAGATACGTGAAAACCCCTTGCATATCTTTTGAAATATGTCCACGCTTTTACAGAACGTCTGCACATGGGAACAACAGTCGAAACTGAAAGAAATTTAAAATATTGTTAGACAAGAAACAAATGGGTTGATCTCAAGTTATCCATTAATACTTCATGAGGGGATTTTCTTTCTCTATGTTTTTTGTTTCCTCCCCTTTACGTGGTCTGTTTCTATGTGGGTTTTGAGTCCTTTATAGATCATCCATATAGCTTATTTGTATTCTTTGTAGTCATTAAATAGCAATAAATAAATATTAAGTAAATAAATAAATAAATTATCAGTTAATTAAATAGCTTAACTTACTAACATTTATTATAATACACTCCAGTTTTAGCAACTAGAAAACAACATACCAAGTCTCATTCTTTGGTTGACAAGAACTTGTTGCATCACAGTAAGTCTGAAAGTAAGAGAAATGCCAGTAAGCCCACGAAGTACTGAGAATAGGCTTTTGTACATTTATATGCTAGCACTTTTTCGATCATTTTAGTGAGGAAAAAGCATTGAGCATTATTCAAGCATTTTAGTGGCATTTTCCAGGGAAATTAATTTTTTTTTCCACATAATATAGAAATAGAAGTTATTTTTTTTTTAAGAGAAAATGAAGACTTAACTTAACCTCTTCACTAAGTATCACTGAACAACAGTCATTTAGAGAACTGTCATCTGGTTTGTTAAAACTTCGACATACATTGTTGTTAATTAGCAATTATTGAATGAGGCTGAGTAGGATATGAAGAATTCTGCAGATCAAGGAGGGTGTTATCCACAGAGGCCAAAGGCCAAGGTGGATAACACCCTCCGAGATCTGCAGAATTCTTCATATCCTACGAAAACCGAATTCAATAATTGCTTTATTATTCATTCAAAATATTTTCCCGTTCTTAAAGGAGTTTCGCCATTTCGCTCTTTGTTTTTCTGCTCAGCAAAAACACACAATCTCGTCCCCAGCTTTTCTCGGTCAACGGTTCAATAATCTGCAGCGGGGCTGCACTTTTGACGTCATTGGTTCAATAATTTTCAGCGGGCTGCACCTTTGACGTCATTGATTCAATATAATGAAGATTCTTTCCAAATTTGGTAAACAGCAGCTGGTTATGGTGAATTATGCGTGCGGTTTTAACCAATCAGAAACGGGGAAATATTTTGAATGAATAATAACTTGTTATACTAAGTACACGTTTTTTGAAACTTAAAAATGATGAAAATTTAAAATACCTTATGTGTGAAAATTAACCGAGCATTTTAGTGGCTTTTTGGGGGGTGGGACCGAGCATTTAAGTGGAAAAAAAATGGAGCATTAAAGTGGAGCATTTTAGGGGGGAAATGAAAGCATGTTGTACAAAAGCCTAACAGAAAAAGAGTACGAGGAAAAAAGAATCAGTGAATGAATGCTTCTTATCTCGCGCTCCTCAAGCTCCTTCCATTTCAGTGCACGTGAATTGCGATCCCAGCTGACATTATTTTTATCCTATTTGGCTGAAAGTTTGCGATTACGCCACATTTCAAAGAAAGTTTGCGAAGATGGAAAAGGGTCCTCGACGTGTCCGCCATCTTAAATTTCAGCGCACCTTAAAGAGCCTGGGGACCATTTCGCCCCATTCTGCTCCCATCCACACTTGACGGACCGCTTTGACTGACACAATTAGCAAGTAATTACATCACGCCCATCACAAAACTCTTCAGTCTGTGATTGGTTTATCACCCGCCAGATTTTTAATCTCGTATGTTTTTTTTCTGTGTGTTCACTGTTTGTCGGAGACTCGCTTTCCGTCTTTCGACCCTGGCATAAATATAACTTTCAGTTTGATACAGTAAAATCAAAGTTACAAAGTAATTAGTGGATTACTGAAACTTTGATAAAAAGAAATACTAAATAATAGCACGTTAAAATAATACTGTATTAAGCTGATGGTTTGGGCCGCACGTTTAAAATCTCGTTATCAAGAACTGAAAATCTTGTTACTTAACCCAAGTGTAATAAGCCGATTACTCAGTACCAGTTACCATAGAAGCTTTTCGTCTTCTTTGGGGCTCAGTTCAGCCAGTCTTAGCTCGATCAAGTACATGTCCCGGTGTTCCATGACTGATCGACTGACGAAACTTGTCAGCTGCCTTCACGGACTTACGTTCATGTATTAAATCATGTCAGTACTCTTAACTACCCCGGCATGGTCATCCATGTCCCACCGTTCTGAGCTAACTGAATTCCCTACTTCACGAACAGTTTCTTCCATTGGTTTTGAGTTAATTAAAAGCAGTTTCTTCTGGCAATCTGTAAGGTGAACACTAAGAAAATTCACGTCTAATGAACTGAAATCTAATCTATATTGATTGCTTGCATTTCTGACCTAGACCTACGAAATCGTGTTTGCTCGCGAATTCGTACTTGTTTTCTTCCATTCCGAGTTGCACGTTCAAATGCTACAAAAAAGCTTCCAAAAGCACGTTTCAAACAAGCAATCCTTGGCCGTATCACACAAACATATGAAATAGGCATGCAAAGAGAACTGTTAGCTAGTCTTAGAGCAAAAGTAACTAAGCCTAAATCGTAAGTGGACTAAATAAAACAAACCTACGACAGTAAATGTGTCAACAACCAAACAAGACGAGTCGTAAGAAATTGAAGAAAGCTCGATTTGTCTCATTATACTTTAAGTGGTCGTACCGTAGTGTTAACCGAGTAGATAAGGACAATTCGAGTTAGCGCGGAAACCAAAAACTCATACTTCATGTCCAGGCGAACCGATTCACGCTGCAAGTCTTTCAGCGGATTATCGGAAATTACGAAACCATGTGCTACCTGGTAAAGAGAATCGAGAGCAACTTCTAGAACCCCCAGACTCTTCTTTGAGTCAAGCCAAACTCAACTACATGACTTCTGCAGACTGTAACCAGTTAAGGTTTGGGTTTGTAGAAGTTACACAACAATCAGTGCTTAATACCATACACGTTAAGCCGAACTGCGTACCATCTGCCACTACTGAAGAGTTTCATCTTCGCACTGTTTGGGCGGATCTCCAAAAAAAGATTTTAGACGCACCCGTTTGCTCTCACAAAGGTAAAAACAAAATGTACCTATAGCCAAAGAAAGTGTTAATGTCTAAAAAAACTTGCCTGGTTCGTTGCGGGACATGAATCGGCGCTGACACTTGTTATCGCCACGCATGTTCCGATCACTGTCAGCACTAAAGCACAAAGAAAACGCGGTTACTGGAAAATAAATGAAGAAACCATGGCAGTAAGGCGGAAGCAAAAATACAGAAGGTTATACTAACCTATCCTCTCCCATAATCGAGTCATGTTTCTTGATGTTTTTCGTGTATTTTCTGTGCGATTTCGACCGCACTTAACACTGGCACTTCTTGTTGCCAAGAAGAATCGTGTATTTTAATCACAAGCAAGATTTCGAACTAACGATCAAGGCTTTCATGTGTAAATGAGTGGGCAGGTGAAACAAAAGCTGCATTACTCTTCTGTTTTGGCCACCAATGGAAAAGGGACCGATAAAACACCTCCAAACTGATTAGATTGCAGTAACCATGAAAACAGTCCTCGAGGGAAAATAACAAACTTAGTTGTTAAGAAATCCTTTATCCTAAGTATTCGTGGTATTTATCATTTCAGATCCTTGTTTGGGCCTTGATTGTGTTCGAAATAAAGGTTACTACGAAGCCGCCAAAATACTTGGATGGCAATGTGGCACGATAACTGAAATCAGCGCCTGAAAAATTGCTTTCACTATACTTCGGACTTCCTGGATTGATTAAACAGAGGAGGTTACGATTCAATTAACTGGATTGAAAAACGTTTAAAACGTAATCCTGGACAAAATGTATTTATTTACTCGCAAGGTTAAAAAACAAGCACAAGAAAACCTTACATTAAATTGTCATTAGTTCTGAATCAAATTCATCGCACGGAGCGATCAGAACACTGATTTAAAGTTCTTTTGCTACCACCAAAACGTTCAGTCCGGAAGTTCAAACAAGCTAGGCTGCTCGCATCAGCTTCTTTGCAAGCTTCTTTATTGTAAACAGAACTTGTTATCCAGGTCCAACCTAATGTCTCGGGCTGAGACTAGAGTTAGTGCATGGATGTTGTTGGACTTCATTAAATGATGCTTTTTTACGGAGTTTTGTTTATTAGGAATTATTTTAATCGCAGAACAGGTGACTCATGTCGACTTTTATTTAAATACACTGGTAAAGACAATTAGATTTCTTTAAGGCGGTTAAATCATTGATTGGGTTCGTTCACACTCAGCTTGCATCGTACATAACACCAAGAAATAGAAATGAGCTGTTTGATATTTATATTTTCATTGTGAAGGAACGGGAGGCTTAATAATAAAATAAAATGCTTGCTGAAATGATCAGTTCGATGGCGCGGTCTTAATCAATTGTTTGTTTATTCATTTATTTATTTATTTCTTTAACTTCATTGCGCGATTGGGTAGCAGCAATTGTCAGAGGCTCTCGAATAACAATTTTTTTCAAATGCGCCAGGGAGTGAACCCTGTCAGAAAATCCGCACAATTGTCTGAAGCTGTAGGTTATGGTTTAAAGGCGAATGCTGAAAATTTATTCCATAACGGCCAAGAAAGAGCTCAATATTCCATCAGTCAAACAGCCAAAACCAGGAAAGCCATCTACTATCTACCACCTGGTAACCAACTACGGCAGTGGTTGTGCTCTGGGTTAGCAGCTCAACCACGGAAAACCTTTCTTGCTACAGAAACCATGACTAGAGATCAACTGAACTTTTCATGGCCTTGCGTCCCAGCCGGGACCATGAGGACAAGTGCGAGTGAGTGATTCACAGATTACAAAATCCCTGTATCCCTAGCAATAGCCTGCGAACGCAGACGTATTTCCGGCTGTCACTGGCGGATCCAGGATTTTGAAATCGGGGGTGAATTTTTGTAATAATGTCACAGAAATCAAATATTATTTCAATATTCGAGGGATAAGAAAAAAAAAAAAGAATGAAGGGGGCTTAGGAAACGGGGTGGGTGAAAATTCACCCATTTCACCTTTCCTGGATCTGCGCCTGCTTAGACACATGGGCACCCCCCAATAAGCATGGGTAAAGTGAATGTGCAATATTGCCCAAGGATAAGCGCCTTCTCTATATATTCGGGAGCGCAAGTACCACTCCACGTAGGAATTTAGATCATTAAGGACAAAAGCAACATGTGCAAATCATAAGTTCGTTGTAATTTTGAAAGACAAAACAAGCATCTAAATATACGAAAAAGAAAATAAGTGGAAGGCCTAGTTGTTAAAAGAAAGACCAACTATCGCTTGAAAAGCAAAATAATCATTCCATACATTGCGAGATGGACAAACTTTGCTATTAGCAGTAAAGCAGTAAAAACAATAATAAAATAATAATCTACCTTTGCAGAGTAACGGTAGATCTAATCCGGAGGTCGTGGGTTCGATTCCCACCGAGGTCAAAAGTTTTTTTTCCTGACCTCATGTGGTTCCCTGATTCCCTTTACTAGGGCTAACGCCCAGTGGGTTATTCATGGGTTCAATTAGCACTTTAATTCACACTTCAGAGTTAATTCTCTGTTTCACCATTTGTGTTCATAGTGCTACGCGGCACAACATTCATATGTAGACTACCAGTAGGCTAGTTACGAATCCGTCGTTTCTGCGCGAAGGAACAGTTTTCCACTTTTTCTGCGCGAACACTCCGGGCGCTTACCATTCGACCAAAAATTCCGGTGTGAATTTCCGGAAATTTCCATTGGCGAATGGTACAGAATTTTCTGGTTGACTGCACCGGAGTGGAAAACGATAAACCCGTTCCATTCGCAGTTTAATTGTTTTGAGTGCCGTTGGCCGATGCTACACGCGGCGCAAATTAAATAGAATTTACAACTTAATGGAAATTACCGTGCCGTCCTATTTGCCGGATGAATTCAAGAGCCATTTTCGTATGACAAGAGAAACGTGTGAGCTATTCGCACAGGAAGCCGTGAGGACGGGAAGGATACCCCTCGCTAACACTTCAGGAAGGCCTGCCATTCCGCCGGCGAAGCAAGTATTGGCCTTCCTGTGTAGCATGGGGAATCAAGAGCCTGCACGGGCTGTCGCCGACAGGTTCAACATTACCATGAGTAGTGTTAACCGAGTTCTAATTCGACTTTCACAGGCAGCTGTTGATCTTTCAGGACATTATTGTCGCGAATGCCCCCGTTTGTAATGATAATCCACGACAAATCTCCCAGTATATATTTGAATCACGCTCTTAATCACGAACAGAATCCCCAAGTCACAGCTCACAGTACGTCCATGTGTAGAGTTGAGTCCCGAATGAATAGCAAAAAACTTAAGCTCTACGATTACAATAGCAAACTGATATCTTGTAATTCAAGAACGACTTGTCAATCAATCCTGGCTTAAAGACAACGCGCTATTTCCGACATTATATCAAATGGCCAGACGGTGACTAATGGCTTTAAAATTACAAAATATACATGTTGGGGGTTTTCTATTTTTACATTGATATATCCATTTTACAGCAAATCAAAAGCAAGAAATAAGAAGTGTTTTTGAAGACGAAGGGGGATTCCCTGGTATCATTGGGCTGATTGATGGCACCCACATTCGGATCCGCGCCCCAGAACACGAGCCAGAAGCTTATGTGAACAGAAAAAAATTCCACTCATTCAACGTGCAGGTAGACGGCGTAGCGAAAAAAAAAAACTAAATAAAACTAAGACCAGTTCTGCTACACCATTAATTATTGTATAAATCAATTTAAAATATACAAAATGAGGTATAAAATGTGTTGCGTAATATGCTAATCACGTGCGTTTCTGCAATTGCTTCGTTAGCTTGTGTGTGATGACAAAATGCTCTTTACGGACGTTTTGGCTGGTTGGCCTGGATCAGTTCATGATTCGCGAGTCCTCCGTAACTCCGTGCTTTGGCGAACGGCCGCAAACAAGTTTCCTGGCGACACTCACCTTTTAGGAGATGGAGGATACCCTTTATCGAGGTACATTAATTCATTGACATGAACTTCACCAATAGATCTTTAATTGCTCTCCCTCATATATCCAGTATTTAATCAAGATTAATAACAGAAACAAGAGGAACTTTTTGGAATTAAACATGAGTATGGCCGACAATCCATTTTAAGTACAATGACGAGTGCCTCATGTTGTTCTCTTTCAGATGGCTAATTACTCCTTACAGGGACAATGGCCACCTGGCGCCCCAGCAGAGGAGATTTAACACAGTGCTGTCTTCTCTTCGGCAGAAAGTAGAGAGAGCAATCGGACTTTTAAAGGGAGGATGGAGAAAACTTCTTTTCTTGGATCATTTGGATCTTACATTATCGGTTCACCTTGTAATATCTGCTTGTGTTTTACATAACGTTTGTTTACTGAATGACGATTATTACGAATGCTGTATGGATGATGAGGATAACGATGATTATCCTGTAGATGAACCGCATTGCTCTGATGAGAGAGCAGAGCAGAAGAGAACGCACCTAGTGAACATTGTCCGTCCTTGAAGTTCTCTCAATCCAGTCAATATACTTGTGTTACATTATAATTATGACAACAAATGAGGTCATTTATTGTTATCTTCCAGACTTTCACATATGGAACAATAACAGTTCACAAGTAGTCAGTGTTAAATTACGAAATAATTAATCTGAGCAACAAATGATACAAAAAAAATAACGATGATGGCTGGTCAAATCAATGTCATCTTTCAAATGCTTGCTTGATTCTGTTAATGAAAACGCAACTGAAACATTCAACATTTTCTGTCAATGAAACTCCGGAACAACTATAGCAACAGATTTAAAGTCACTTATTTTTCAGCACATCTAAGAACTGGCTTAGAAACTCTTTCTTTTCCTGTTTCATTTCCCTGAGCAAATTAAGTTTTTCCTCTTCCACTTTTTCCTTCTTCTCTGTGTAAGAGTGCAAAAAGGAAAGCATCTCTACGGCAGAAGAATGACTCTTTCTTTTCCTCGCTCTGCTCTTTAGTGTCTTTACTCGCTTTGCGGTGCTGCCAGTCTCATCATCTTCTGCATCACTGTCTTCGTCTGATTCGGAATTACGTACGTTTAATGATGAAGGCGGCGTCCCGTCTGCGTTTATCTTTGGGCTGTGTCCTATAGCCTCCTCCAAGTCTTCATAAAACTTCCACGACTTTTTGGCTCGGCCCGTCAGGTTATTGTTGTCTTCAATCTCTTTAAACTTTGCTTCTAATTTCAGCCATTTCCTCAAGCACTGATCGCCGCTCACTTTCACCGTCGAGGTTTCGTTAAAGCGATCAGCAATTTTTTGGAAAACATCTTTCTTTGTAGTTTTCCCCTTCTTGAAAAGGTGTTTAAAATGAACGTGATTTTCGATCAGCAGGCGAACGGTCCTGTCTTCCCATTTCTGCAACCCAGGCACGGAAGTAGAGGCTTGCTGAATGACGGGATCTATGAATTAGGCGATTTGTTTGAGTGAAGACAAGAAAAGCTCGGATAAAATCACGACTTGTTTAATCGCTGAAAAAGGCTGTGCGAGGAAGTGTGCACGTTTTCATAACTGCTCAATTAATTCATATTTGAAGTTGCATTTCTTAGCTACTAACCAGTGGCTGTACTTGTATTTGCCGTACTACAACAGGCATGCTGGAAAAATAACTCAATATCATTGCAAATATACAGGCAAACAGAGCACTGATATGCGGACATTGTGACTTTTAAACCATAACACGGAAGGGACCATTTACGAACCAAAACAGCAGCGAAAATGTCGCAAAACAAAGGGTGTAATTAGTGGTACAATAGCTCTGCACGCGTTGTAAATCTTCGTACATTTCTTAGCCAACCTTCCCAGAACAAACAAGTACACCACGTGGGATTTTTTGACTAGAATTAAACGCTTTCTTGACGAATTTATCTGTAACAAGTATTTAGCTGTAACAAGTATTTCACTCCATTTTCGAATAAGCGTCGCCTTCATCTTAGTCTGGGATGTCCGACTCGCGGTGATCGCTGCCAAAGAACTAGCGCTGAAAAAAAAAATTACGAATTTACATAATTTTCCGGAAAAAAGGACAACCTCCTGAGGTATACCCAAATTTTCGAAATTTTTTTCCTGGAAGTTTCCATTCCATTTGCTTTTCATCCCGGAATTTCCGGAATTTTCGGTTGAATGGTTTGCTTTTCGGAAATGGGACTACCACAACGAAAACTTCGGAGGACAAAGGTTTTAATGAGTCGTACAATGGTTCTGCACACATTAAATCTCTGTACATTTCGTAGCCAACCTATGCAAAACAGACAAATACACCACCTTGACGTATTTATAGTACCGACAGACAAGTGGCAAGATTCCAAACTAAAATATTAGTCCATTTTCGAATACGCGTCCCCATCATCCTTGCGTGAGATGTCCAACTCGCCGTGATCGTGGCCCAAATAGCTAGCTTTAAATAAAAACTATTAAAGAAAATTTCCGGAATTTTCGGTTGAATGGTTCCCTTTTCGGAAATTCAACAATTTCCGGATTTTCTGGAACTTTTCGCTGGAAATTTACGTACCATTTGTCCCCGTTTCGAAAATTTCGGAAATTTTCGTCGAATGGTAAGCGCCCTCCATCTTTCGAAAACAAGAATGCCGGGGTCGCCCGGGCCGGGGTACACTAATGCCCAGCTCTCGGGCCGCGATAAAATTGCAAATGGCCCACCCCGGGACTGACAACGGGAGCAAATGCTCCGCGGTTGACCGGGGTGGGTGGGCACCGCTGGAATTGCTGAAGATGTATGTTGTAGCATACGAAACGTCAAGTAAACCAGAAAATTTTTATTAGACCATGCGTTGTCTATGGATAATGTTTGTAACCGCCGTTTGTTTTCTTTTCCTTGATTGATGCATTACCGGCCTGTACACAAAATGGGACTCTTTCCCTGGGGGGGGGGGGGGGGGGGTTACTTAACAAAGTTTGATACGGGGAGGCTCCGCCCGAGGTCCAATCCCTTACCCTTTTATATACCATTTTGGCAGGAAAGGTACCCCTTTTATATACCTTTTATTGAAAAAAGGTACCCCTTTCAGATACCTACTTTAGGAAGTTTAGTTCTTATTTTCATGTAGTACTTAACAAATAAAGTGATACAGCCATAAGGGGTGTCTTTTTTGAAAAATTATAATTAAAGGCCCTTTTAAATACTTAAAAGACCGATTTCCTTACCCTTTTATATACCTCAACTTGTGAAATCCCTACCCTTTTATATACCTGAAGCGTGAAAAAAGTACCCCTTTCGAGCAGACCCTCCCCGTATAGGCCATTATGGGAAATACTCCTCCCCCCACCCCCCCCCCGTGGGAGTCTTTCACATCGAGGAGTAAACTCCCGGGGAGGGTACTCGGTATATTCCTGGGTGGGGAGGTGCGGCCCGACCCCTCATACCCTGACCCTGTTTAAGACAAATATCGCTGCTTTTCCTACCCTGTTTAAGACAGAATTCCGATTTTTGATACCCTGTTTAAGACATAGATTAAACAGTTGCGGTTACAAATTGTGTGGCTTTCTTGTTGTGTAATGAATGGAAATTTAATAATGTGCCTGGTATCAATTCCAAAGTAAACGCAAGTCAATAATAATTTACAAGAGCTTGTAATAATTTTGTCGTTTATCATCCAAGAAAAGATATCCCATTTAAGACAAAAATTGATAAACCGATACCCTGATTAAGACAAAAAATGACAAATTCGATACCCTGTTTAAGACAAAAATCCCGAAAAACATACCCGGGCTGGCCGCACGTCCCCATTAAGCTCTTATAAGAGAGTACCCCTCCGGGAGTAAACTTCATCCGTACACTCGCTTTTCGTTGTTTCTGTAGCCTTCGTAGCCGCCGTTTCCTTTCCTAAGGGGTGAGGACAAAACTGGGAATCGCCTGCAGTCAATTTCAAACATTTTACCGAAGCAATAGTAGCCCGTCAATCAAAATATTAATATAACATGAGAAATTTGTCTTTCACGCATCCGATCGACATCCGGAACACAACAAGATCAAAATAGATATGGCCGAGTCCGAAGAAGCGTTTGAAAGACCTTTCGCAAAACGGCAAACACATCATTCTAAAACCGGAGCAAGAAGCTGTCATTAGAGTCTAGTCCGTAGACAGGATGTCCTTACAATCCACTTATCAAATACTCGAAGGAGACTTGATTTATTTATTTTACACAACTTTTTAAGGATTAACCACTGCAGAAACCGTGTACGATCAAAACTTGCTCTACGTTGGATCAAAATAGATCGTGACCAGACCAAAAAACTTTAAAAATAGAAAATATACTGCATTTTAAACGTTTGTCCAGTACTATAAAAAGTATATTCATTACGGCCATCCTCCTTTTTTTAGCTCTAACTAGAATGTCACTAATGTTTTTACAACGCCGGTAGGCTACTAAGGGGAGATTAGTAAAAACATTTTTACAGCGGCCGGATGAATAAAGCACGTTAGAGTGTTTGTGAATTATACGGGATATGTTAGGTAAAGCGGGATTATAGGTAATGACGAACGGAACAATATCTGTCTGTTGTTTAGGTTTAGGTTTAAGAGCGTCTTTCCGAGAAATGTCAGAAGCACGTCGTATCTGGGTTTTAAGAAAGTTAAGTTCGTAACCTCGGTTGACGAGGTAGTCCATAAGTTCCTTACAGCGTTGTTTGTAAGTGTCATTGTCGGAACATATGCGTCGAAGGCGAAGTGCAAGGCTATATGGAATGGGACGTTTAGTGTGGGTGGGGTGGCATGAGGAGATAAGTAAATATTGATGTTTGTCAGTGGGTTTAGTGTAAAGGTCGGTTTCTATGAGACCATCCTTAAGTGAGACCATCACATCAAGGAATGGAATATTAGTGAGGGAATGCGAACAAGTGAATTTAATGGTGGGATGTAGGTTATTGAGATAATCGACAAATACTTTCAGTTTATCTGAACCTTCGGTCCAAATAACGAAAATATCGTCCAGAAATCTGAGCCATGTATGAGGTAGGTAAGGTGCGTTAGTGAGCGCGTCATGTTCGAATTTGGCAAGAAAAAGGTTGGCAAATGAAGGAGCCATGGGTGACCATAGCAGTACCGTGTTTTTGTAGGTAGTGTTTGTTGTTAAATGTGAAATTGTTCATGTTGAGGATGATCCGTATGAGGTCACAAAGAGTTTCCGTGGGGATGTGGTTATCGTTGCGTTTGCGAAGGAAAAAGCGGCAAGCCTCAATACCTTCGCTGTGAGGGATGTTGGTATAAAGAGAAGTGACGTCAAGCGTGACAAGTATGGCATTGTCGGGAAGTGGTGTGTTGATAGTGTTCAAGTTGGCAAGTCTGTTAAGGAAATCAGTAGTGTCTTTAACGTAAGACGGAACAGTACAAACTAATGGTTTTAGGTAGTAGTCAACAAACTGAGAGATACGTCCTGTGGGGTGGTTGTTAGAAGAAACTATGGGTCGTCCAGGATTGTTAACTTTATGGATTTTGGGGAGTATGTAAAAACGTCCAGGTCTGGGGTCGTTTTGTACAAGGTACTGTTTTGTTTTCTGGTCAATAAGTTTATCGTTGAACATGCGTTTAACGTATTCAGCAACTCTTTTTTGTATCATGGCAGTCTTGTCCTTTTCTTGTTGTTCGTAGAATGTTGGGTTATTCAGTTGTCGGTTACATTCGTTAATGTACCAGGATCTGTCCATTATCACAGTCGCCGATCCTTTATCGGCCGACTTGATGATAATGTCGTGTCTTTGTTTAAGTTGACGTAATGCGTCACGTTCTGTTTTAGGGAGATTGTCACACACGCGGTTGGGTTTGGAGGTCAACAAGTCACGTTTTACAGCATTAAGAAAAGCGTTAAGTGCATCGTCTCTGTTAGTCGGGGGTGTCCAAAGACTTTTAGGGTGGAAGGGGTTAGGTTCGTCGCTGGATACGTCATCATGAAAAAATTCTGTAATGCGTAAACGACGGGCGAATTCGTCAAAGTCTGCATTAACTTCAGACCAGTTGATTTGTCGTGGAGTGGGGCAAAAAGTAAGACCTCTTGCTAGAAGTTGCGTTTCGTCGTGCGTGAGTGTGACGTTAGATAAGTTAACAACGGAAGATGGGTCGAGAGGTGTGTTAGTGTTAGGAGTGGGTAGTCGTTTAGTATTTTTACGTCGCCTACGTGATCGTGTGTTATCGTGGTTTTGAAGAGAGGATGGCGTGTGGTTTGTAGAATGTATTTGCGACTGATTGTGAGTGGAGTGATTCGGGTTAGTAGGGTTATACCGGCGTGTAAAATGGTTTTTACGGAGTCGACGATTAAAAAGTACTGATTCTAAAGAATGGGCCATAGAGGCTAACTTATCATTATAATAATTAAAAGATTCTTCACTACTGTTCTTACGTAAGAGTTCCTTTTTGATAACAAGTTCCTTTTGAAGTGCTTGTATGGTCCTGCGGCATTCTTGGGTTAGTAATTTGAGATAGTTTCTTCCACAGATGTATTGATTTTGTTGCCATTTTAGAGCTAAATTGCCGGAACCTACTAACACCGACCAATCTAGGTATCCATCCGGCTCGTTTCGGTGCAATAAAACTAGTTGCACCGTCTGTCCTTTTATTGAGGATGGCCGTAATGAATATACTTTTTATAGTACTGGACAAACGTTTAAAATCAAATCACATATTACTTGTGAAACCTCTAATGTTATTTACATGATTCAGTGCACTAAATGTAATCTTCAGTACATCGGAGAGACCAAACGTCGTCTTAAAGACCGTTTTAATGAACATAGGCGACCAAATTATAAACCCCTTTTGTAGTTATACCCCCACTGCGGTTTCACGACACTTCCTGACTAGTGGTCACGCGGAGGATCACATGATCCTTATACCGCTCGAACAAGTGCACACTAGTCGGGACTCCATCAGAAAGGCTCGTGAGGCATTCCTCATACACAGAGGAAAAACACTGGAGCCTGCAGGCCTTAACAGAAGAGATGAAATGTAATTTAATTTAGCAGTTTTTAATTTTCTTTTGTTTATTTTACCTTGTTATCATGTATTATTACCTTTTATGCATTTCCTTTTTTATTAATGTTACACATCACGTAGCCTTTTTATGTCATTTCTGGTGAATATAAAGATCTGTAAGCAGCATTTATCCATTCAATAAACCTGAAGAAGGCTGGTGTTGGCCAGCCGAAATATTGTAACAACGCCTATGTCCACGTTGTCTTGACCAACCTTTGCAGTATATTTTCTATTTCTTATTTTACATGATTACCGCTGGTATTTGCAAGTCGCTTCGCAGATATGCTTTAAAGATATGTTTTAAACATATATGCTTCCTTCGCTCGCCTCAACCCTTCCCTCTTCTCCTTATTTCTTTGCACTCCCTCCCAGTTTTTGGAAACGACTGCTACACAGGCTATTGTTTCTGCATATCTTCAAGTACGTGTAGTACCTGAAGTAGCTGTACTACGACTTGAATTTGCCGAGCGAAAAAAACTCAAAGCATGAAAAAATGGTCCCCTTGGCAAATGCCGACCAAAATGAACCAATCAGAATGTTCTCATTGGGGATAGGGTCTAAAACTACTTACGAGTGACCACGGGTGACCACGACTGACCACGAGTGACCACGACTGACCACGAGTAACCACGAGTGACTACGAGTGACCACGAGTGACCACGTGTGATCACGAGTAACCAAGAGTGATCGCGAGTGAGATTAAGGTTATTCCTCACAATTGCACTGCGCATCCTTTCTGCGCATAATTTATGGCGTCATTTAGCGCGCTCTCGTGCACGTGCACACTGAAAACATGGCGAATTTGCCTTGATATTGAGCTCTTTCAGTTGAAAAATGGCTATAGCTCACCAACGAGCATGGGCACCCCAATTTTTTTCCAGTCATTGTAATCAACTAATCATAAACTTTGCTTGAGGAAAGACTGATCTGATTTCTATTGCTGAAAATTGAATAAATAGCGAAAATAGCAAGTAAACTGTGGTCTTTTCTATTTTGCCCTATGGTAACCATGTCAAGAAATTTGGTTGAGATTTTAACCAAGGATTCAGCTTTCTGTCTAAATCAAACTTAAAAAGTGTTTTTGTGTCCGATACAACGCATTGACTCCAGTTTAATGCGTGTTCTCATGAGTCTCGGTCAAAAAAATTTACAATTATTACTGGGAATTCGTTCTTGTAATAAGCGTTAAATAATGCCAAAATGGGTCATTTTCAATGCCCCAGTGCTCCTTAATGAGTATGGATACCCTCCTTTTTTATTTCAAAATTGAAGTTCTCATATGATAAATATTCAGTGGGCAAAGTTTGAACGAAAATCTATTGTCAGTTTTATTTCAGGGGAATTACCTTAAATCAAAATATCTCCGTATTGTTACTATGGCGTCATTACGGACAAAGTGTGTAATTCATTAAGAGGGTATGGTACCCTAAAATATCAATATCAGTATCTGGGCAACTGTGCACCTACCCCTCCCCTAACCCAACATGTTATAATAAGTTAGTGTTACTGTTGGGTTAGGGGAGGGGTAGGTGCGCAGTTGCCCAGATACTGATATTGATCCATGAAAAATTAATGTTTTTGGAAATACAAGACTGAGACCCTTGAGGACTTGTCAAGAACATTTTGAAACGATTCTGCCGAATTTTCTGCCAGAGTGTGAAATTTAAGAAAATTACACAGTGGTACAAGTTTTTTCACCTAGCAACCGCCATAACAATGACTGTTTACTATAAGAACGTGGCCAAAAAATATAAATTAGTTTTAACATATGTGAACGAAAATATCTAGAAAAAGACTTTAAAGACACGCCCAACGCGATTGGTGTAATTAGTTGTGAAAATCTTTGCCTCGAATTGCCATCACAGGCTGCCGATTCCTTTTTAAAAAGGGATATTTCCCACAACTGCGTTAACTTTTTATAGAACAACCATTGCACCCCTC
>JAHPZR010033555.1:2500-7500 GCA_019787425.1 Platygyra sinensis | reverse complement strand
AAAAATCCAAAAGCGATTGAAACTATCACAGGTGAGCAAGTAATGAGAAGAAGAGAATATTGAAAAAATAGGTTCGCAGTGCGTACATGTGTAGCTCAACAAGTTACACTTGTAGTTAGGATATATTGAATTATGATAGAAAAAAAAAAAGAAAGATACTAAGATTTCCAAGTTGGATTAAGTACTTCTAAATGGCCTGTAATGGATTTCAAAAATAACCCTTAACTCTCAACTCAAAGTTAACTTTAGTAGAAGGTGAAAATGTAAACTATTTTACAGAGAATCTTGAAATGTGCTCATGTGGACTTCCAATTATTAGGGGACTTTAGAATTCAGTACGAGTGCGAGGTCGAGTACCACCTTTTAATTCTAGTTTTCGCCTTTATTACATTCCCCGCAAGGAAAGGTGAGCAAAACTCCATTACTCAACAAAACTTTCCGAAGCTCAAACAGGTTTTTATTCTGCTGCGTGCTCCTTACAAATTTATGTAAATACCCTGGCAGGTAAGGAAGTAAATAGTTCTTACCCGGCGGGAAAATTTTCCCTTCACCTATCAGCACGGCTTATGTTTAAATCCTGTCGGGTCAGTGATGCAATTTCCACGGCTGATTTCCGTAAACGCCTCCTTATGTACATAAACAAATTTTACTGTGCCATCGATAGACATATTATAAGAAGTATCCTGATTACTTTGCTTAAGAGCTTTAACAACTGCACCCCGCTCTTTAAATTTCTCCATTTTGTCGAATATGAAGAGAAAAAAAACAAGATCGCTGACTTTTTTTGGACAATAAGACGGTCCATCTCAAACTGCACAACGAAACCCGTTGGTAAAATATTAGGCATGCTTGCAATCGTGTTTGAAGCTATGGCATTCAAGGCGGCTTCTGTTCTCCTTTTAACTCTAAATCACCTAACTTCGGCGAAGTGAAAACTCCTGTCAACTGCGATCTGTCAACACTAGAGAAGTTTCTGAGTTAGTTTCTGCCGCACTCCTTCGCAGCCCTTATCTTGTTTTCTTGAGGTCTCCTCGCCTAACAACTTGCTGTATATTATTATTGTTATTATTATTATTTATTTTATTTTTTTAATTTGTTGTAATATAAAGGCAAATGAATGGTGATGATAATGATGAGAACACTCTTTGCCTCTCTCCCCTCTCCTTAGGATTAGTTTCTGAGCAGGGAGCAGATATACAGTCAAAAATTACGCATGCGTTACCGGATGTCCTTAATTTACGGACTTCCGGTAATTGCTAATACCAGAACCCTCCGTTTCGACGACCTCGTGACCAAAAGAAACGGAAGCTCTGAGGACGAGAATGAGAAAAACCGAGTCACAATTCTTCGCTTCTAAGAGACTTAACTGAGAGAACAGATTTAACATTTCGCTTACCACCTTACTCCGGGGCAAAGTCCCAAATGTTAAATGACTGTCTTTTGAGACCCAAAACGTTCTATGGAAATTGTCGGCTTCCATGTTGTAATCATCATTGCGCTTTTCAGGTAAAATAATACCGATGAAGCTATGTAGTAACAATGGTGGCAATGCGAGAACAACATCACCAGCTCTTCCTTGATGTCCTCTCCATTACAAACTTTAGAGTGTCACAATTTTGTTCCCTGCGTTTTTTAAACCGTCGAAGCCACACTTTAAGACGAGGTGAACTACAATTCTGAGGACTTTGCATCCATTGCCTTTTTAGGACTTGTTTCTCTGTAATTTTCGTATTTTCTGGTCGACTAAATATGATATTCCTGCAAAACCGTGCAGCGAAATTCACTAGAAAAGAAAAGTATTTCTTTGATCAGCCATGATGTTTTCCCTGGGTAGCCTGGCTTTCTAGGCCCCAGTCTCTTCTTAAGTCTATTCGTCCCCCAAAAATCTGGAGGACGTGCGACCGATATCTCCCGATGGCGCTAAAACGCAATGCGAAAACCAAAGCAAAGAATCAGAACAGAAAAGTCAGCCAGAAATTTATCTGTATTAGCCGATTGAGAAACACTCAAATGAATTACTTAAAGAAATGCACCACAAAACTTTAAATCAGCGAATAACGTGATCGATCTCTATCCACGAGTACGCATTGCTCGAGCTGACGCCAGATGTCATGGTTAATTAAGTGTTTCTTGCCAGCTAATGGTGTGCACGAATTTAACTTGAGTGAATGGTCCGTCAAATCTTAGCACCTTCTACTGATGTCCTTGATTTCTAGCCATGAGTAGTTACGATATGGTAAATGAGATGCTGCTGTCTTGTGAATGTATTTGCTAATTTGCGAGTATTTGGAACTTTTTGCTTTAGCTAATCATACGGTTTCGAGTTCAATTTGGAATTAATTTGCACGAGTGAGTTTTTCAAAAAGGTGAAATCGCACGAGCCCCTTCGGCGAGTGCAATTTCAGCTCTTTGAAAAACGCAAAAGTGCAATAATTTCAAATTGAACGAGAAAAACCGTATGATTACTTATTAATAATACAAACATGAAAATATTCGCGCGCAAAAAGTGACGGAATATGTTTCTTGAAGCCATGTTTTTCGCATTTTAGAAAACGTTTTCCAGAGTTTCCGTACAAAATTTTTGTCATTGCTTTACCTCGGATCATTGGCCTACAAAATATCTCATTGTCTGTCTATAGATCATAATCCAGAATTACGATGTGTAATTGCACTGGTGTTACACTTTTTGCACCGGTGTTACACTTTTTTGCACTGGTGTTACACTTAAACTGCGCTGCTCTCAGCCAATCAGAATCGAGTAATTTTTTTCATGTGTATTATTACTAAGAAGATTAATAGCCCTTGATAAATGTATCCCAAACCAGACTCAAAAACAACAAATACGGATTTTTCTTCAGGGGCTAGTATACTATTTGTGAAAGTCAGCAAACTTACAAAATATTAATTGATTCATTGTATTATACAGATTTATTTGCCGCTGCAAAGTATTTCCATTAAAATATAGGTAACAGCTTAGTTGGGAGCATTTGTCATTTTTTGTGCTAGCTGATCGATCGATCGATAGATCGATCAAGAATCTGTCAGTCAGTCAGTCAGTCGGTCAAATCTAATGCGGTAATTTAGTTTACTTTTGAATATCTAATATAGATAATTAGATAAATAAATAAAAAAATAAATAAATAAATAAATAAAAACCGATTGTCTCATAACGTGGTTACACGCCTCGTGTAAGCCACCCAAAATAATCTGACTTAAATGATGTTTTCTTAGCCAAGAAATAACATTAGAATAATTGTTTCGCAACAATATTGCTTAGAGGGAAAATTAGCATTTTGATACGTTTGGCGATATCTTTGACGTTCTTGTCTTCATTAGAATTCATTTGACATATGTTACCTGACACAAGTTTTGCATTAGGTGTTCTGAGACAGCTTGAAATTATTCTAAAACTCTCATATCTTACGGAAGTTATCCACTTATACCAAGTAGCACGTAACGAAGTCATTGTTAGTTCGTCCTTCGGGCTCATCAGCTTTTATCTAATAGAAGTCTTAAGCTCATAGTTATACTCTAATTCAGTATTAAATAGAAAGTCTGTGAACAGATCAGAACCCTCCCTATAAATTTTACAACGACAGGTTGTTCGCATGTACTCAGTATTGAGGACCTATTTCTACCACGTTGAGTTGATCGTTAACCTTTGTTTACAGACAGTAAATTGCAGCGCAGCCAGAGCCAAACGCTCTTAATGGAGACTCTGACGTCACTTGAAAGTATCATGAAGGAAAAGCTGCTAATGACACCTTTTGAAGAACAGGAAAAGAAAGAGTATTTGACGGATGTGATTAACAGAGAAATGAAGACAAATGCTACGAGAGAGAAACTTGAAATAAAGTACAATGCAGCTGTGAAAGCGAAAGAGTCTGAGGTAAAGATTTAACAAACGAGCTCTCCCTATTTCCTGATCCTCGTTCTTTTGCTATGCCACCCGTTACCACCGGCTGTAGAGAAACCACACCCAAAATGATTTTACCGACGGCATGAATACAATATGGTTAACAAATAGGGGTTAGGACAAAAATAATACTAAATATCTGGTAGGAACGAGTAAACACATGACCAACTCATGTGCTCCATATGTGGCTGATTGTTTCCTCAATTCTCCCTAAACAGGGATTATCCAAAGAGTTGTGGGTTATGATTTTTATCATACGGCGGATTGGCTGACGGTCAAAGAGAATTTGTTCCCCGAGCGGTCCGAACTTTGTAGTGTATTCTAAGTTGGAGCCACTCAGAAATACTTTTGGCGTATTGCTTTTTCAAAACATTGCACTAATTTCTTCTTATAAAATACAAATACTTTTCCTTCTTGTCTGGGAGACAATATAAACCACACTTTCACGGATCGCAACGAAAGCACAACTCAAATGTATATTTAACTTTGGTGTGCGCGTTTACTACAGTGCTGAGAGTGGATTCATTTTATTTATTATTCAACAGAGATTGAAGGTGTCGCTATAATAATAATAATAATAATAAAAAAAATATTGACTGCATCGGGAGAAAAGTAAAAAACAAACTAGCCATTTATCAACTTGAAATTAAATAAATCAACCACCATTCCCAGTTTGCGAGGCTAATGTTTCGACCTTTAACACTTATTTAGAGCCCTTTATCCGCTAGAGCCACAATTAATGAGCGACAAAAGTAGTTGAGACACTTTTTTAGGAAATGACGCTTTCCGATACTTAAGCATTTGTCCTATTTTATTTGCATCCAGCGTTAATTCTCTGATACCCCCGGTCTCCCAATTCAATGTTGTGTAGGGGCTGAGGTCTGCGCTGTCTACGAAATAGAAAAAAATCATCATCTTTTAGGGGGGAAGGGGGGATGTTTCCAAGACCCAGAAAATCGAATTTTACTGCCAGCTGAGTGTCTCAACACTTTTGTCGCCCACTGTAGCTCATTTGATCTGCACTGAAGAATATCAGTCTGGCTGGCTCTTTTTTCTCAGTGTCACAGAACTTGATAGTCCAGTC
>JAHPZR010033554.1:0-26315 GCA_019787425.1 Platygyra sinensis | reverse complement strand
GTTGTAGCATACGAAAACGTCAAGTTATACAAACAATTTTTGTTAGACCATGCGTTGCCTCTGGATAATGTTTGTAACCACCGTTTGTTTTCTTTTCCTTTGGTAGAATTAGGTCGTGCTCTATTGGGATCAACCGTTTTCAACCAAAAGCGGTTTAGGTTAACGCAGTTGACGTTTTCCAATGGAACACTTTTCCAACCATTTTGGTTGAAACGCGGTAACTCCTGGGAATAGCCATTACCAGACTACCGTGTAACCTTCCTGTCCGCGGATCCACGGGGTAAACATGGCGGGTTGGGTGCTCACCGTGCTCTTGTTGTTCTCTTTTTTATCTCGGAAATTTTAGAAGAATATGTCGTAAAAAATGAATCAGAGGATGAACTTGAAGGATTGGCAGCCTTGTTTTTTGAGCATGAACGGAAAGCTGCTGTTGGAGTTCGTGGATAGCGTAGAAGAAGTTGTAGCAAATTTGTCAGACGATCGTTTCAAACGTGTTTTTCGTATTTCTTGTTTGCAAGGAGCGTCGCGCGAGCAGTGATTGAACTAACCACGCAATCAATCACGCAAGTAGCAGCTATTAGCGCCTGCGAAAACTAAAGCGGTCGCTACCAATGCTTTTTCAACCGTTCAACCCGGTTTGATGCGGGTTGAAAAAGTTGAGCAACCAAACCAACCGTTAACGGTTTTTTGCCAATAGCACACGAAACAACTCAACCAACCCAACCAACCTGAAAACGGTTGATCCCAAAAGAACACGACCTTAAGATTCTAAGAATACCAGTTTCAGAGATTTCAGCCCTGTCAACTAAAAAAAGAGGGTTTTGGCCCGGCATAGCTGTGCCCATGATCGCTGCTGGCGTGAGCCTTTCTGGGGGTCCGGGGGCATGCTGCCCCAGGAAAAAATTTAAGATATGTGCTGCTAAGATTCCATTTCCTGCGTTTTGAGATCACAGTCAATAGAAATTAGTGGAGTTTATTCCTTAGACTTTCTCATTGAATAAACATAACATCAACAAAGAAATCGAGCGCCACGAGAGCATGCCACGAATGAATGGAAACCTTGCACGAAGTCTAGGCAATCAGTGCATTTCTGCATCCAAAACTACCGCAGTCTTATGCTAGGATACCAAAAGGGAAAAATGGCTGAGAAACCACAGAGAAACAGTTTAAAACGGCACAGAATCGTGCTAAAAACCGGGACTGGTTAAACAAAGAAAACATTTATTTCAAGTTATCTTCCTTTGGCCAGGAAGAGTTTAAAAAACCAGGAGAATATTAAGCGAAAACGGTTGACCGGAATCTTCTCCAAAAACGGGGTGGGGGAGGGGGGGGGGCTCGGGGTTTACTTTGACCGCTGGTGCATAATTTGACGAGACTTCAATGCCCCCGACGAGACCAAACGAGCCTGATATTCTAATCGTGCCAGAAGGGGTGTTTAGCTGGTTTAGGTATTTACCGCACAGGCCAAGTGAGGCATGATATCGTAGCCATGTCAGGTCAGTAACTTGATATCTCAGGGTATCAGGATAGTAGACAGGACTTCTGATTGGCCAATTTGGGTATGGTAATTTATAAAGTAATACAGGACTTTCCGTGATTAAAAACACTCGGAGTGTTGGGAGAATTCTCGAAAGCTATGCAAACACGAGACGCAGTCGAGTGTTTGCATAACTGTCTCGAATTCTCCCAACGCTCTTTGTGTTTGGATGAGGCTATGTAAACACGGAAAAGGTACTGTATTTTTTACACTAAAACGTAACTGGGTACCCTATTTACCAAGAAGCGAACGACTCTTTGAAAGTCTAGGTGGGATGTTTCTAGGGCTCTCCGTGATCCAATTATCAAAAAGTGCCTTGGTGAAATTGTTAGCTTGAATTCTGTAGTCGGCTGCTATGGAAGCCGCAGGGTGTGCCTCGGCAATTGGAAAGTCTGTTGATCTTGGGTTACTGTCGCATCTGGCAAATTACTGGAGTTTCTGCAGGGCCATAGGCGTCTATGGCCCTGCGGAAACTTCAGTATTTCTTTTCAAAAGTTCTGGGTCCGTACTTCTTTTTTGGCGGGTCCGGACCAAAATTTTTCTGTAGTGTAAACACGCCTTCATTGGGTTACCATTTGTGCTCCGCAATAAATGGCTAATGATAAGCATTGCATTTTTGTTATCACGCTTCATTCGGTTAGAATTCTGTTAACTGTCATCACGAGTAAGCAGTGCTTACCCTTATCCCAACTGTAACCGCGAGTCCAGATTTGTTGCACGATTTTCATCTCTGAGAGCCGATACTCAATGGTGGATTTCTATGAGAACGCGGCAAAAACGAAGCATTTTTTGGAAAGAACACAGTACTTCAACTTCAGCCGGTTCATACATGTTTTGGACTGGTATAATTTTTTGTCACCGATCAACCAGGTGAGCGGATAATACACTCAACGTCTTTAGTGAAACGACTTTTCGTGATACTTTTCTGGAAACACGAAATATTGTTAACCACCTGATGCAAGTCAATCTCTTTGCACTTCATCTCTGTATAATTATCTTTTTTCCGTTTTAAATAACTGCATGCTATCTCAGCTTCAGGTCTCAAGAAAGTAGGCTGCTTGTTTAGTAGAGAACATAATGAGCAGCGTTGGTTTGTAAGTGCATGCAGCCAGACGACTATTTAAATTGAAGTTTGTCCTTTTTCGTTCGAGGCGCCTGACTAATAAGCCACAGGTAAGAAAAGCCGGCCTCAAATGACAAGCCATCAACAACTATCTGTAACATTCTCAATGGCGCACAAGGCAGATATCTTGTGCAGTAAGAAGTCGCAGGTGAGAAAGGCCCACGAACGACGTGCACCGCAGAATGAGGAATGTCCGGGTTTGTGTAGCTACTGAAAATCAACCAAACCTCCATTTTGTTCCGCAGCTCAGTTCTAATCTCGTGTACTGACTGCCAATTGAACACACCCATCATGCTGGTACGGCTTACGTTTCTTCGCGTTCAGGGATTTCCACAGCAGATCTGTTCGGACCCGCCGGCTTCAAGTTACCAACCGAGGCCTTAACATACGCGCCAATATTTCTCTCCTTAACCTGATCTGTACACTGAAGACAGTCAGCTGTTGCCTTTTCAGTTGTGCTCTCTGTATTCCGTGGATTTGCAGGACTGTGGAATCACCGGACCTTCATCCCGCATTCACATCCATGATGACCATCTGGCAAGTGGAACAACCGACAATGCAAAATTAGTCGGTTGTTCTAAACCTACGTAATGCAACGCTTCTTGAAGTGTCTTGCCGTAGGAATATAATTTGTCTCTCAGTTCTCATTATAATACGAATTTTATAAATCACGTTATGTGGTATTGTGTTGATGGAGGCTGGGTTACGGCGAGGTTCCGCAAGGTTCCGGCCGAGTCTTATACAAGGACTTACAACACCTTCCGGGTGAGCGTTGTAGTTGTAGGCTGCAAGTCTCGCATGTCAATTTGCCCTGAGGATCCCTGAGTTTACCGGGCTGAGTGTCTCATCAGGTCAGTCCTGCCCCAGATAACAACACAAAGACCACCGCCCTGGATTGAACAAGGGAACCATTGTGTGCTACCCACGATACCAACGCCAAAACCACTAGCGCTTTAACTTTTTTTCTCTCATTTACAACTCTATACTGTCATATGGCACGCTGAGCTTTATGTTATAGTTGTAACCGCTTGTATCGTCATAATTGGAGGAGCAAATATCCGGAATGCCCTCAGTGGTATTATTCACAGAGAAATCAAACATACGTATGACTCCTCGATGCCTTCGATGAAGAATCAAATCGTCTGCAAACCAAAGATTCTCGCGCGGGCTTTTATCTACTGGAATGTTTGCTGTAATCATCCGGGAACCTTGTAGTTTGCAGAGCCTTACTGGATGCCGCGCATGCGTCATCCACAAAGCTGACGTCATCCGCTGATCCCAGACTAGTAATGTTCCGTCCTCTGCACCGCTGACCACTTTCCAGTCGTCCATTTGTACGGCGGTGACTGCTCGTTTGTGTCCCAAGTGAAATGAAAGCGCTATCTTTTCAGTGCGCAGGTCAAAAACCCGCACCCTACAGTCAAAGCTGCCTGTCACGAGGCGATGCGGAGGACAACTGGCTAGATCAAGACACGTGATCTCGCGGTAGTGGGCTCCTAATATGGAAATCATTTTTGTGGTTTCCAGGCAGTATAAACGCACCTAATGGTTGGAAAAGAAAAAAAAAATAAAGAAATATTTTAATCGTTTAAAACAGAAACCTTATTAATTACGGTAAAGAGCTTTGTTTCAACTACAGTAGTCAAGAGCTAAACAGTGAGAAGAAGAGAATAACATAAATTAAATTTACAAGACACTCACAAAGAAGACAAGCTAACTGAAGGGTTTTTACACAATCAAGCACACCATGCAAAATGAATACTAGTGTAACCAGCGTTAAAGCTTCGAAAATGTACGTTAGCGACGATCGAGGTTTGATTTTGTAGTTTAATGGCCAAAGAAGATAATTGACCAGAGATATGCAGTTGTTTTCTTTTCCAAAGGGGCACAGTTCAGTTTAGGAATCCCGAGGAATAAAATTCACTTCACAAGGCTCTTTTCTTAGCAATATCATCCAACATTTCTGAATTCCATTTCGCATCAGTCGCGAGATTGTTTTGTGAAACCCTATTAAGGCAAAATTTATCAAAGGTATTTTAAGATTCTACGATGATGTGACTTGTTTGTGTAAAAACCCTTCAGTTAGCTTGTCTTCTTTGTGAGTGTCTTGTAAATTTAATTTATGTTATTCTCTTCTTCTCACTGTTTAGCTCTTGACTACTGTAGTTGAAACAAAGCTCTTTACCGTAATTAATAAGGTTTCTGTTTTAAACGATTAAAATATTTCTTTATTTTTTTTTTCTTTTCCAACCATTAGGTGCGTTTATACTGCCTGGAAACCACAAAAATGATTTCCATATTAGGAGCCCACTACCGCGAGATCACGTGTCTTGATCTAGCCAGTTGTCCTCCGCATCGCCTCGTGACAGGCAGCTTTGACTGTAGGGTGCGGGTTTTTGACCTGCGCACTGAAAAGATAGCGCTTTCATTTCACTTGGGACACAAACGAGCAGTCACCGCCGTACAAATGGACGACTGGAAAGTGGTCAGCGGTGCAGAGGACGGAACATTACTAGTCTGGGATCAGCGGATGACGTCAGCTTTGTGGATGACGCATGCGCGGCATCCAGTAAGGCTCTGCAAACTACAAGGTTCCCGGATGATTACAGCAAACATTCCAGTAGATAAAAGCCCGCGCGAGAATCTTTGGTTTGCAGACGATTTGATTCTTCATCGAAGGCATCGAGGAGTCATACGTATGTTTGATTTCTCTGTGAATAATACCACTGAGGGCATTCCGGATATTTGCTCCTCCAATTATGACGATACAAGCGGTTACAACTATAACATAAAGCTCAGCGTGCCATATGACAGTATAGAGTTGTAAATGAGAGAAAAAAAGTTAAAGCGCTAGTGGTTTTGGCGTTGGTATCGTGGGTAGCACACAATGGTTCCCTTGTTCAATCCAGGGCGGTGGTCTTTGTGTTGTTATCTGGGGCAGGACTGACCTGATGAGACACTCAGCCCGGTAAACTCAGGGATCCTCAGGGCAAATTGACATGCGAGACTTGCAGCCTACAACTACAACGCTCACCCGGAAGGTGTTGTAAGTCCTTGTATAAGACTCGGCCGGAACCTTGCGGAACCTCGCCGTAACCCAGCCTCCATCAACACAATACCACATAACGTGATTTATAAAATTCGTATTATAATGAGAACTGAGAGACAAATTATATTCCTACGGCAAGACACTTCAAGAAGCGTTGCATTACGTAGGTTTAGAACAACCGACTAATTTTGCATTGTCGGTTGTTCCACTTGCCAGATGGTCATCATGGATGTGAATGCGGGATGAAGGTCCGGTGATTCCACAGTCCTGCAAATCCACGGAATACAGAGAGCACAACTGAAAAGGCAACAGCTGACTGTCTTCAGTGTACAGATCAGGTTAAGGAGAGAAATATTGGCGCGTATGTTAAGGCCTCGGTTGGTAACTTGAAGCCGGCGGGTCCGAACAGATCTGCTGTGGAAATCCCTGAACGCGAGGAAACGTAAGCCGTACCAGCATGATGGGTGTGTTCAATTGGCAGTCAGTACACGAGATTAGAACTGAGCTGCGGAACAAAATGGAGGTTTGGTTGATTTTCAGTAGCTACACAAACCCGGACATTCCTCATTCTGCGGTGCACGTCGTTCGTGGGCCTTTCTCACCTGCGACTTCTTACTGCACAAGATATCTGCCTTGTGCGCCATTGAGAATGTTACAGATAGTTGTTGATGGCTTGTCATTTGAGGCCGGCTTTTCTTACCTGTGGCTTATTAGTCAGGCGCCTCGAACGAAAAAGGACAAACTTCAATTTAAATAGTCGTCTGGCTGCATGCACTTACAAACCAACGCTGCTCATTATGTTCTCTACTAAACAAGCAGCCTACTTTCTTGAGACCTGAAGCTGAGATAGCATGCAGTTATTTAAAACGGAAAAAAGATAATTATACAGAGATGAAGTGCAAAGAGATTGACTTGCATCAGGTGGTTAACAATATTTCGTGTTTCCAGAAAAGTATCACGAAAAGTCGTTTCACTAAAGACGTTGAGTGTATTATCCGCTCACCTGGTTGATCGGTGACAAAAAATTATACCAGTCCAAAACATATATGAACCGGCTGAAGTTGAAGTACTGTGTTCTTTCCAAAAAATGCTTCGTTTTTGCCGCGTTCTCATAGAAATCCACCATTGAGTATCGGCTCTCAGAGATGAAAATCGTGCAACAAATCTGGACTCGCGGTTACAGTTGGGATAAGGGTAAGCACTGCTTACTCGTGATGACAGTTAACAGAATTCTAACCGAATGAAGCGTGATAACAAAAATGCAATGCTTATCATTAGCCATTTATTGCGGAGCACAAATGGTAACCCAATGAAGGCGCGTTTACATTACAGAAAAATTTTGGTCCGGACCCGCCAAAAAAGAAGTACGGACCCAGAACTTTTGAAAAGAAATACTGAAGTTTCCGCAGGGCCATAGACGCCTATGGCCCTGCAGAAACTCCAGTAATTTGCCAGATGCGACAGTAACCCAAGATCAACAGACTTTCCAATTGCCGAGGCACACCCTGCGGCTTCCATAGCAGCCGACTACAGAATTCAAGCTAACAATTTCACCAAGGCACTTTTTGATAATTGGATCACGGAGAGCCCTAGAAACATCCCACCTAGACTTTCAAAGAGTCGTTCGCTTCTTGGTAAATAGGGTACCCAGTTACGTTTTAGTGTAAAAAATACAGTACCTTTTCCGTGTTTACATAGCCTCATCCAAACACAAAGAGCGTTGGGAGAATTCGAGACAGTTATGCAAACACTCGACTGCGTCTCGTGTTTGCATAGCTTTCGAGAATTCTCCCAACACTCCGAGTGTTTTTAATCACGGAAAGTCCTGTATTACTTTATAAATTACCATACCCAAATTGGCCAATCAGAAGTCCTGTCTACTATCCTGATACCCTGAGATATCAAGTTACTGACCTGACATGGCTACGATATCATGCCTCACTTGGCCTGTGCGGTAAATACCTAAACCAGCTAAACACCCCTTCTGGCACGATTAGAATATCAGGCTCGTTTGGTCTCGTCGGGGGCATTGAAGTCTCGTCAAATTATGCACCAGCGGTCAAAGTAAACCCCGAGCCCCCCCCCCTCCCCCACCCCGTTTTTGGAGAAGATTCCGGTCAACCGTTTTCGCTTAATATTCTCCTGGTTTTTTAAACTCTTCCTGGCCAAAGGAAGATAACTTGAAATAAATGTTTTCTTTGTTTAACCAGTCCCGGTTTTTAGCACGATTCTGTGCCGTTTTAAACTGTTTCTCTGTGGTTTCTCAGCCATTTTTCCCTTTTGGTATCCTAGCATAAGACTGCGGTAGTTTTGGATGCAGAAATGCACTGATTGCCTAGACTTCGTGCAAGGTTTCCATTCATTCGTGGCATGCTCTCGTGGCGCTCGATTTCTTTGTTGATGTTATGTTTATTCAATGAGAAAGTCTAAGGAATAAACTCCACTAATTTCTATTGACTGTGATCTCAAAACGCAGGAAATGGAATCTTAGCAGCACATATCTTAAATTTTTTCCTGGGGCAGCATGCCCCCGGACCCCCAGAAAGGCTCACGCCAGCAGCGATCATGGGCACAGCTATGCCGGGCCAAAACCCTCTTTTTTTAGTTGACAGGGCTGAAATCTCTGAAACTGGTATTCTTAGAATCTAAAGGTCGTGTTCTTTTGGGATCAACCGTTTCAGGTTGGTTGGGTTGGTTGAGTTGTTTCGTGTTCTATTGGCAAAAAATCGTTGACGGTTGGTTTGGTTGCTCAACTTTTTCAACCCGCATCAAACCGGGTTGAACGGTTGAAAAAGCATTGGTAGCGACCGCTTTAGTTTTCGCAGGCGCTAATAGCTGCTACTTGCGTGATTGATTGCATGATTAGTTCAATCACTGCTCGCGCGACGCTCCTTGCAAACAAGAAATACGAAAAACACGTTTGAAACGATCGTCTGACAAATTTGCTACAACTTCTTCTACGCTATCCACGAGCTCCAACAGCAGCTTTCCGTTCATGCTCAAAAAACAAGGCTGCCAATCCTTCAAGTTCATCCTCTGATTCATTTTTTACGACATATTCTTCTAAAATTTCCGAGATAAAAAAAGAGAACAACAAGAGCACGGTGAGCACCCAACCCGCCATGTTTACCCCGTGGATCCGCGGACAGGAAGGTTACACGGTAGTCTGGTAATGGCTATTCCCAGGAGTTACCGCGTTTCAACCAAAAATGGTTGGAAAAGTGTTCCATTGGAAAACGTCAACTGCGTTAACCTAAACCGCTTTTGGTTGAAACGGTTGATCCCAATAGAGCACGACCTAATTCTACCAAAGGAAAAGAAAACAAACGGTGGTTACAAACATTATCCAGAGGCAACGCATGGTCTAACAAAAATTTTTTGTATAACTTGACGTTTCGTATGCTACAACATCTTCAGAAGTGAACGGTTATAACTGTTACAAACATTTAAAAATACAAAAAATAAAGAGGGGAACTGGTTACAAGATAATGTTTGTAACAGTTATAACCGTTCACTTCTGAAGATGTACGTTGTAGCATACGAAACGTCAAGTAAAGCAAAAAATTTTTATTAGACCATGCGTTGTCTATGGATAATGTTTGTAACCGCCGTTTGTTTTCTTTTCCTTCTAAAGTTGAAATGGCCGAAAAACAAGAATATTTCTAATTCTACCGTCTTGTGAATTATTCAATTACAAACTCATCAGGAATATATTCAGTTGCCCCAGGACCCCCCAGGGATGAGGCATTTTCTGCTATTTCCTGCCTCGCATGGTGGGACATTTGTGGCTTTTTGCAGGCTATTAAAACTAATCCACACCTTTATCCCGGAGTGGGGGGTCGGGGTTAACTTTGACTGGTACATTACAAACCATGGCTCGACCACATTACCCTGATGTGCCGCTGAAGCAAACCAAAGCGGTACGGCCCAATAAACAGGCATTAATAACGGGACGCGAGAGCGACTAGGTGTAGAGAGTGGAAACAGTGATATAACGTAATTCTTTTGAAGTAAAGATCTTTTTAACAAGTGTTCTTTTTGGCATGGCTTGTGGTTCTAGTTCAGTCCCTGAGTTGTCTTGTCCCAGTAGACGGCGATGGCAAAAAGGAGTGATCAATCGTTGATTCTTTTTCAGTATGCTTTAAGACAAGTTCAGCCAACCACATCCGCACGCGGCCCGGCAACTTTCTAATTTCAATGTATGCATGGTTGTATAACGTTAAAGAAACAATATTCAAAGGACCACTTAGCGAGCATGCAGCGGCCTTCAGCGGCTCGTATTACCGCAAAATTCAGGCCGGTCAATAAACCAATCACTGTCCTTTTTAGATGTCATGGTCCAGGTTTGTTTCAGTTTCTCTACAAGGGCAAATGTGGGCTCGATTACCAGCCGCTGTTCGGGAAAGGAGCCCGCGCTTCTCACCCGAACTCGGGGAGGGAGGGGAGGGTAGACCAGACACGAGAGAGCGGCGGAAATCGAGCCAAGGGGAAATGTTTTTCAGTCGACTATATTTGTTAAACATCTCTCAGTGCTCCTCGACGATTTGTTTTGTACAACTCGTTAAACGTTGTCTTTGAAACACGCAAACAAACAACATCACTAAATAAGTAGTAGCGCCGTTTACAGCTGTTTCGAGAAAGGTCGGGAAAAAGAGTAAAAGTGCTCGCGACAATCCCAAAAGATAATATGGGTAGAAGGAGATAGCCGCTGTACACATTTGGCAAGCGTCTTTCGTGCAAGTTTCTTTCCGCTACAAGAAGAATTTTTTTCAACTAAAAGCCATCTAACAGTGAAATGAAACCTACCAAGAAATAACCTTATGAGTGGAAAATCTAAGGTATCTTGCTAATACTTCACGCTTTCAACCTTTCTCGAAGCTGCCGCATATACACCTGAGTGGTCGTGCTCTTTGTACCACTTGTGACGTCATCAATTTAAATGTCAGCAGATATTCTTGATATCCATTTAGTAGAGCTAGGAGAGACCTATCCGCACAATAGTCGGTTTTGGATATCGACGGCATTCTGACATAGCAAATTAAAAAACGTTATCAGGCTTGCTGCAAAAATGTTGGTAAAATGGCACAGTATACCTACAATAGATTAAAGTCCACGTCCCATTGTATTCCCAGGTATACAACGTTTGTATGCAGGAGACCACGTAACGAATAACTAACCTGACTGCTTGGCTTGTTACTGCCGGATCTCTTGATCAAGAAATGCTCGTACCAGACGTCACTCTAAGTGTTATAAAACCAAATTGATTGCAAGGCTCGTACTAAGGCAGAAGGGCAAAATTTATTGGCATTCCCAGGCTTTGCCCATAATTAACGGATCTTAGAAACAATTATAAACCGGCCCAGCTGTTTACGGCAGCCAGAAAGAATATGCAACGCAAACGGTAACGAAAGTAAAGGAGAAGGACAGGAAAAAAATTAGGAAAGGGTGGTCCAAAGGGGGGTCCAAATCCCAAATTTTGGCTTATACGCATGCACCAGATTGAAATATTGTAGATTTTTGGACTTAATCTTCGGGAAATCAATCTTTTTGGCAAAAAATACCTTTTTTAGCAAAACTTAGGACCATTTATTGTCTTTGCAGCCAAAAAGCTGACGGCAGTCAAAGGGCTAAGAGTTCTGGAAACTGTATCTTTCTCAGGGGCCCTTTCTACCCCGGGGCCGGGGAATTCCATTTTCTCTTTTTATTGTTGTTGGTCCAAAGTTGATGCGTCCTATGTTTTGCAGGGAAAGTTACAAAGCGCGCGGTGATCACAAAGCTTGGTGGTCGAGTAATACAAGAAGACACCGAGTACTATTTCCTGAATTCACTACACATTTCAACAAGTAATCTAAACTACATTTACTATCGCTTTCTTTGTCATCATATCGAGTGTCGTAACCTCTGACTCCAGACTCCTATTTCGCGTCAATCAACGCTGTTTAATGGAATGTCTAGCAACGCCAATGTTTATCGTTATCTCGTCTCGGCTGGTAAGTTTCGGAACCACTACGTTTGATTGCAATCGTGTATCAAGGTAAGATGGAACAGGTTGAGTCGATTGATAAGACGTACTGAATCGGGTGACATGACTTGAAAATCTTGAGAGTTAACGTTCGGTGGAGTGGCGCGGGTTCATTTCCCGAATACTGTAGCACCTGATAATCGAGCCTACAAGGCAGGGTAAAGGTTAACGGTATAAAGTGACTTTCTGTGATACAGAAAATTAATTTCAAATTAACCTTAGGGAATAAATCTTAAGATATAGTTTAGTGAGGCAGGAACCAAGTGGTTTTCGAACTTACAGAGATGATTCATACGAGCTGCAAACTGAACTATAAGTTAAGAAAACATCTTAACAATTTTTCTTACGATATTTAAGTAATTTTAATCTCGAATTGCCGAACCTGCGGGGTGGGTTTTTAAGCATTTTGGACAGTATTAAAAATTGTCCTTCAAGTCCTCGAAGGTTTTCTGAGCCTCTTCCGGCCGGTTTCCTATTGGAAAAGGGTAAGTTACTTGGCTAAACAAATGTTTAGTGTTAGTATATACTAAAACAGTGGATAGTGTTAAACGCGCGCGCTGATTGGCTTGTCAAACTCCGAATATCCTGAGAAAATGGCATCCCGTTTGCGGCCGTGACAAGTGAAGAAATCGTCCAAATTAATTTTTTGTGGTGTATATTATCTCACTGTTTTGGTATATACTAAAACAACTATTCACCTCAGTGTCGGTGGCTAGCGTTGGATATTTACCTCGCCGCTTCGCGGCTCAGTAAATATCCACCGCTAGCCACCTACACTGAGGTGAATAGTTGTTAATTATTTCCGTATAGGTAACCGACAAGTGCAAATTAAATTCAAATTGAACGAAAAGAAAACATGATTACTTATTAATAATATAAACATGAGAAAATTCGCGTGCAGGAAGTGCTGGAAGGTCTTCTTGAAGCCATATACTTGCATTCGAGGAAACTTTTTTTAAAGTTTCCGTACAATTTTTTGCCATCGTTTTACTTGATATCATTGGTCATTGGCTTAGAAAATTTCTCATTGTCTCTCAGCAAATCATAATCCTGAATTGCAATGTGTAATTGGCACCGGTCTTACACTTGAACTGCACTGCACTAAGCCAATCAGAATGGAGTATTTTTTTCATAGACGAAAATAAGCAAGGCTGATTAAACAGTATAGGGATATATTTTCCAATATTTCGGACGGCCTTCCTTCTTCAGGGTGTTACAGAGAATGACTCTAGTTTTAAACGTTACGGATTTAAAATATGGGAAATATGATATGACTAGTAAAAAGAAAAATAATAACAAAAGACTGATAGACAGGGCTAAGTAGCAAGTAACGATGAAAAAAGTAACGTACAAATTTAAAAATATAAAAATTTAAAAATATGGGAAAAGGTTAGAACCTGAAAAGTAATAATGAACAGCTATAAATAGCGACCTAAACATAGAAAGCTGATGCAAAAGAAACGTACTCAGTTTCATCTTTCTTCATGTATATTGTGCTCTAAACTTGACATACAGAATCTGGTTTCGACTTGGAACTGTTTCAGTATTTGGCGATTTTAAAGCGATATTGCGGTATTTTACCGATTTTTTTCTGCGGTGACCCCTCCCCATAAAATTCAATATCATTTTGGCGATAGGAGGTCATGGGGACTCTTGTCCGCTGATTATTTTGGGTGGTTGAGTTGTTGCTGAAAAGACCACAAAATATAAAAAACACTGAGGCACCTTCAGGTCCCTTTCTTGGGTATCGGTCTTACCAGAAGCCCAGGTGGGCTCCTGACCGGACCCGGCTTACTAAAGTATCAGTGTTCCAACCCCCCTCCCCTAAAAAAAATCAGTGGAGCTGATTTAACAGTGTTGGCCTGGACCCATTCGTTGGAAAGCCGATTAAGGTTAATCTACGAATAAATGTTACTAAGGATTTTACGTAACTGCTCTTGTGTAAAAGTGTTTCTAAGTTAATATTTTGTGTGATGGTGATCACGTATAAAATAAACAGAACTGAAAATCGTAGTTTAATAACAGAAAAACACAAATTCAACTGGAGATAGTAATAAACCATAAAGGAACAAGGACGGTTAAGGATGGAGAAGATTATGGGTATTCACTTAACAATGGGTTCATGCTTGACACGGACTACAAACAGTACCAAATTGTGCCACTTGCCACAATGGGCTTTTTTACACAGATGAAGGGCTCTGCCCGAAACGTTTGTACATTTTTTAATGTTCATTGACACTTTTAAGAGTTCTTCATTAACTTTTTACAAACAGTACCAGCCCGCAAAACTAAACGACGGCTTCACGATAGAAAAACCGAACATTTTAAGGCCCTCGCTAAAAATGACAATGCTTCAGCCATTGCTGACCACGTCAAGGCCACTGGACATAACATCAAGTGGGATCATTTTGATATTTTAGCGAAGGGCAAAACAGACTATCATTGTAAGATAAAAGAGACGTTATTTATTCAAGAACTTCAACCAGCTTTCAACGTCAACGTCGGAAGTGAAAAGCTGATGCTTTATTAATCTGTTATTTTATATATATATATATTTTATATTTTACTGTTAAGTATTTGCTTAATCTAGGTTCCAGTCCCCTCACCCGCTTTGTTATATATAAATAGCTGCTTTAAATTTCAACGGTTACTTTTGAAAATGTATGTAGAGTACATACGAAACGTCAAGTCAAAATGAACAAGTTCAATATGTTTATCACTGCTGTTTGTGTCTTATTTTTGATCAGTACCAGCCCACTGAACTTGAAACTATAAATTTAGCCTAAAATTTTCAAGATGCACAAAAACGTAAACCCTAACGAAAGGAAAATTTACACAGGAAACATCATTGAGAGTTTTTTATTTTACGTCCTTTTGAATAAATAAATAAATAAATAAATAAAAACTCAAAAAACTAAATCTAATGTGCGCTAAACTGCATCGTCCGCACTCTTTTCTGTCAGCGGTTATGTGAGAAAACGCAGGTGATGTGTTGTAGCAGGTGTTTTCACAAATTAGCATTTGCATGAACCAGCGACGAGGAGGTTTAACGCCACATGCAAACTGCCACAAAAAGAAAGAGGATATTGTACGGAAACTTGGTCTCGTTTCTTCAAAAACGTGTTCACAACGATAACGATAATGTTATAGATAGCTAGTAGTTTTGCTGTTCATTTAATCGACTTACGATTTCAAGCTGGCGAAAGCTGTGTCCCAGATGCAGAAATCCTTTAAATCAAGCGATTATCTTGAAGCTTGTTAACAAAATTTTAGCATTTCGCGTCTTTTTGCGAAGGAAGGGCTCCAGACGCGCTTTTATTAAAAATCATGGTTTGTCATCAAAATATCAGACATGAAATGAAAACGCCGTCGGTATTGTTGAATAATTCACTTTGAAAAATTAAATTGCTGCAGAAAGGGTCTTCTGCCGAAAATCTGAATCCGACACTTTGTGTAAAAACGCCGTGCTATGTGGGTTTTCGTGCGACTTCCAGGAGCCAATTCTACCAGATTCGGCTGATGAAAATCTGTGGTTGGCCATTTTCTCACTTGAAGAGGCCCCTGACAGCAGATGGTCTGCTTCAAGGAAATTTGCTTTTCGTCAATTTTGTTGCGATCAAGACTAAACGTTTAGGTTCGGCTGTCACGATTACGCTGCGAAGCCAGAGAAAATAACCCCGGTTCATTAAAATGCGCTAACTGTTGCCATTGTTTTGAAAATCTGTATGTAAATAAACACTTGCAAATGGGAGTGTTTTGACATGTTTTGGTGACAACAACATAAGGTTTATCACGAGATAAAGTAAATCTCGGCACAAAAGCTTTTCCGTTCCGATCGGCGAGCCTTCCAGCCGCCCCGCTTACTGATATGGATCGACTTTTTGCGTAAAAATGTTCTCACCAGTCGGAAATATCAGTAACCCAATATTCGCACAACACAAGCGACATGGCTTTTACGCGATGCCGGTCTTTCCTTTTCATCGATCGCGGGTTCCGCAGTTCAGTGAAGACGCATTCGTGGTTGAAGCCTTGCGAGACAAACAGGCGCTCTCAGCCTTATGATAGCAGTCAAAGCGAACAATAGCTAGACAAAAGATGTTCAAATTGCGCGATTTTTTCGAGTTTACATAATCCCGGTCAAACAATGGCGTGTTGAAAGTTTGGCTCGCGCCCACAAAGGCTCTCAATGTCATTGGCTTTTGTCAGAGTGCTGTCAAATTTGAACTGTCAATTCCTTATGACAGGCGGAGTCAAATTATATCAAAAGAGGAGCGCGTAAATGTGTTGTCTTTCAACAAGCTAATTGACGTATAGCATGGCCGACTAAGTGCTTTCTATGCCGCGCGCTTTCATCCTTTCACTTTGCATTCCGTGCGCCAAACTGTATGCAAATTTTGACCGCGGAATAAACTTGAGCGTCGGTTTTTAGAAAATCCACAATCCCTCCTCTTGAATCGCATTTTACCGTCCCGTTCAGCAGCTGGCATAGTGCGAGGTACCACCCACTGGGCACGTAGAAGAGTTACTCGCATAAATTTCACGCGCAAAGCACTGTACTTTACATAAACGTACATACAGTCGCAACAGGACGAGGAAACTGAACTGGAGAGCGCATACGATCGGCTGGATGAAGGGCCAGATTTGTAATATGGTTCAACAGTGCGCGGGATGCGAGCTCCCCATCTCCGATAAATTCCTGTTGAAAGTTTTGGACCGAGTTTGGCACGTCAAATGCGTCCATTGCTACGACTGCAAATGCGCACTCACCAACAAATGTTTTTCTCGAGAGGGAAAGCTGTTTTGTAAGAATGACTTTTACAGGTACGTAGCTCACAATCGGTCGAATCACGAAACCGCTTGCTTATCTAAACAACTGCCAAGCTTTCCCCAGACCAAGTTAATTCGATGGCGGTGCATTTCACAATCTTATATTTTGAAATTTTCAGGCGCTATGGAACAAAGTGTGCTGGATGCTGCTTAGGGATCTCGCCGAATGACATGGTCCGAAGAGCCAAACACTTGGTGTTTCACGTCAAATGTTTCAATTGTTCCAGCTGTAACCGGCAAATTTTGACCGGTGATGAATTGTATTATGTAGGAGAAAGCAAATTCGTTTGTAAAGAGGACTACTACCAATCACGCTTGCCATCCAAGCATTCCGGTGAGTGGAAGGGGAATTGGTTTGTTTATTAATATACAAACGGTTATTTAATCTTAATAGATCTAATTCTTGTCTATGTGTGTGTATGTTACATCTTTCTACAGACTCTGATTCCGAAGAGAAAGATCTAAGCTATGGTTTAGACGAAGATTTAGACGTAGCACTCGGGACGAAACGCCGCGGACCACGGACTACCATAAAAGCTAAGCAGTTAGAAGCCCTCAAGGCTACCTTTGCAGCTACTCCTAAGCCGTCCAGAAATATCCGCGAAAAATTAGCGCAAGAAACCGGCTTAAACATGCGAGTGATTCAAGTGTGGTTTCAAAACCGAAGATCGAAAGAGAGAAGGCTGAAGCAGCAAGGTGTCTCTCAGCCGAGTGCAAGCCGCGCTGTGAGATCAGGAAGACGGTCGAGGAGAGCAAAGGGTGAAAACCTTGGAAACGGATCCACTAACCCCGCCGAACAGTCAATCAACACATCACATATAAATTACGCAGGTACGCTACGAACACAGTCTGTTTACTTTTCTTCCGCATTCAAATTTATTCTAGAAAAACTCTTTCTGTCGGACCTGCTTTACAGCGCGAGGTCAACCGCCTCTTGGAAACCGCGCAAGAGCACTCTGCACCACGAGAGAATATATCAGTCAATTTCTAATGGATAGTACTCGAGAGTGTATTTGGAGAGCACTCAAAAGCTCTTCAACTTGATAGTCACAACAGCTCATATGACATGTTCCGTCTTGAATTAACCTGTAAAATCTTGCTTAGTTGCCCTTGGATATGAGAAAATTTTGAAAGAACGTTTAAACACACCCGTAAAACAGTCCCAAAACTTCCTGATAACCTAGCTACAGAGCACTGAGTTGCGACTCCACCGCTAAGTGACTATGAACAACGAAATTTTTCTGCTCTATCAAAACTGGCAAGTTACCAAAAGATACTAAAAATCACGAATTTGAATAATTCGAGGGCCGCGTATCAACCCCTATTGTGTTATAAAGGTATTATTCAACCATTTTGCCTGCCTTACATTTTTAGCACATTTATGAGAACAGACAGCTGTGGAAACAGTTTTCGTGCAGAAACGGTCGAATTTTGACAAAAAGTGTTCAGCTAAAAATAGACGAACACAGAATAAGGCATGCAATATCGAAAGACATCTAAGATGAGCTGGCAGGAAATGGCAAAATGGAAATACTACTTATCATGAGTTTTGTTTAGTGATAAGGGATTTACTGGGGACAAATTCATTCATCCTAACTTCCTCGAGATATATCGTCTGGGCCAATTCGGTTGAATCAAAAACTTTCGCAAGCTTTACTGCTGTATCTGAATAAGGAAATGGATCTTTTACATTTCGTGATTTTTGCTATGGGCGATAAATTGCCTACAGATTTCGTGTTACTTCAAAAAACAAACTGCCTACTGTTTAAAACCTTCTATTCTTTAATAATTCAACAGGTTTGGCGTTTAGCTTTTCGAAGTCAAAAACTGCTAGCAATGAAATATATTCCCCATGGTTCCAATCAAACTAAACCCTTGGGAGACAGTTTTAATTCGTTTTGCTTTACCGGACTGATCTTCTATAGGTTCCTCTTGATTTTGGACATATGTCTCTACAAATTAAAATCTTTTCACTTAAAATATAGCAGTTTAGACGGCAAGGAGATGAAGTTTGTTTCTTTCAGTTCGACCCAAGGGAAGACCAGACTATTAAATTTTAAAAAAATAATAATAAAATGAAAACGAAAATTTTGTCTCAAATCGCAATGTATTACAAATTCGGCAAGGCTTATCTGAGCTTTAAGAGCTCAATATTTTAATGGTAGGGGGATTTTTGAAATTATGTTACTGAAACGTTTCTACAGTTTAAAACTCGAAAAATTAAAGAAGCGTTAACTTCAAGAGAGAGAGTAATTAACATGAAGAGTAGACGATGTTTCTATGAGCTGTGTTTTGTGAGTAACTCAGTATCGGTGTGGTATATGGAGTTACATTATTTCATATTGTGTGGTCAACACAGAGGTGTAACTAAGAACATAAATAGTTGCGTTACGATGTAAAGCTTGCCTTTAGGCCGGGAAAAGTCACTCTGTCTATCTCTGTATTTATAAGATCTGAATATATTTAGTTCTAAATTTTCTGCAGGGGTTTGCTAAGTGCCGATTCGCAATGTTTCGAAACATCTCTGGAAATTTTGAAGTGGCTCTCACATTAAAGAGGGTACAATATTGTAGTAGATCCGATAAAATGTCTTTTCTTTCCGTCTAATGGCATAATATTATCCTTATGGGCTTACTGTGTTTGTCACTATCTCTTTGAAACCACAATGACTTTGTTTATAAAATTTAATTCCTAAAAGCACCGAGGGCTTGCGAGACAGTCCAACATTTTAATCTAAAGATTAGGCGTTGACGTGCTGGAAAACTAGGTTTTATTGCATAAGACGTTTTTTTTTCTCACTGTTCTTATTTACTTTTTTCACACGTTTAGCTCCACAAAATTCACACTTCCCCGCGACGGCTTTTGATGACTTTTACATGAAGACTGATGCTGGTTTGCCGAATGAAGTGAACACTACTATGGACAATTCTCAAATGATTCAAAATACGGGATTTAACAACCAAGGAATCATGGCTGTGAATTCCGTTAACGATAACAGCTCGGGATTACAAATAAGCCACTGTGTTGTTGCGCAGAGCCAGAATGGCGGACTAACCTATGACACAGCAGCCGGGAGGCCACCAAACACAATACCTCCTTCCGCCGAAGTTTGGTGAAAAACATGAAAGCGATTTCCCAATTCTATACTCGAGTATCCACTATCTAAACAACAACAACAGAAAAAGAAATATTTAATGCATAGAAACAAAGTCGGCGAACAAACGGTTTGCCCCAAGTCAAAGAGAATAAAAGGCCTGAAATGGTGTTAATCCACCTCTGAACTGATAACGACAAAGTGCGCGGAAAACACTCTCTTATTATCTTGTTTTAGCGGCACACCAAATGCTTGGCGCAGCTTAGACGGCCGAAGAAAACCTAGTTATCGTTTCATCAATAAACAATGCCGCTCTAGTGCTCGCCTGACCATTAGAAAGATTAAGTAAATAACACAGCTTATTGCCTTGGGGCATGCATAAAGAAGCACGTTTTCGAGCTCACTGACAGAGTTGTACAAAACAGAAGAAATATAAATGAAAAATTTTGGCATCATAATCATACGAAATACGTTCTAATATAAAGCGTTTTGAGAGAGAAAAATGTAACCTATATGAATAATAATGTTCGCCAGACGAACATCTGTATGAATTTGTAAATGTTAAAAGAATATTTTATAATTCTAGTATGAGCAAACCCAACTGTTGTTCAGCTGGTAATGGTTACTCGAAAGAGCCCAGCTTGACAACCACAGCTATGGCGGGTGATGCCACTGAGAATATATAATTTGGTCACATTCGTGACTGGTGTAGACGAAAGAATTATCCGGCATACTGCTTGTTCTAGAAACTTTTATTCAGACGGAATAAAAAGTAATTTCATCCAACAGGTGTAGAAATCATATGTTGAACGTGTTTACCTAAGAGTTCTATCTAACTGTTTCAGTGCCAGTTGATTTTGCCAACCGTTTCTCTTCCTAGAAGCGTCCGAGAAACATTATATTGTCATTGCATTTGCTTGAATTCTGAGTGCATTGAAGCAGCTGGCTTTAGGCCTTTCCATGTTAGCTCTTTTTTCGTTCACCTATGAAAACTTAGCAGCCTTTAAATTCCTTTTGTTTTAAGCTTCTTGTTCGCTTATTAAGAAATGAATCATTGTCATTATACTCTTCTCTTAAAAGGTTTCTTCAAGAGCGCCTTAGGAGCCGAAAACTTGCGGTTCGCAAACTCGTATGGATGGAAATCCGTGTACTATCCCGCACGGATGATTACAAAAACAAGAAAACCAAAACAAGGCTTCAAGACGGAACTTCTTTTAAAAAGAACCTAGCGGGCGGGCGACAGAACACGCTAAACACATGGAACTTGCAAAAAGACCACCCAATGTTTTGCAAAACACTGTCCGGTTGGTTCTTTTAAAAGGCGAAACTGGCTCATGTTTTATGCATGACCACAAGAGAGGCTTTTTAAACCAAGACACTTGAATAGGGCTTCACCAGTGGGTGGTTGATTACTACATTTCCGAGGCACAGTCATGTTTCAGCCAGCTTTTGTTTCAACACGCCAAAAATCCCGCCTCAAACAAGTCAGCGCAGAAAAACAACGCGCAATTCGAAACTTACCTTACTCAAATTCGTTAAAAAAATTGGTCTTAAAAGGCTCAAATCAGTAGAAAGGTGTGGGTTTGGCCCTATTTCATCAACAGGAAATTCAATAATTCGCTTGTAATTGATTGTAATTTTTCAAAACCGAAAGGACAAATTTATGTACATATTTAGCAGCCCCCCAAGCGGCGTCCAGTCATGATTCTTTACCGTGTAGCTTTGCAAATGGACAGTTTTCGCAATGTGAGAACCCATGCACTTTATTTCAATTAAAGCTAGTCAAGAAGCATATGTTTTTTTGTCATGCTACAGGTGAAAATCTTAGAGAAATTCTGGTGCGAACCTAAATGCTAAGATTGATTTAAATTGGCCATGCGTTATCATTCTTTCTTTCGTTTTCTCGCGTGTACGCAAATTGAGTGTGATTCTGCCTGGAGCAAGAGTTGACCTTTTTCGCGAACATCCGGTCTTTTTCTGTATTTGAGCGCATATTAAGAGCTCGACCACATTTTAACAACAAAAAGCCACTAATGTTCAATTTGAGACGTTAAGTGCACTTCCAGGCTAAGTACAAGCCAACACCTTTCAAATTTAAATGTCAAATAACTCCGGCGGAGCTCTATGCGAAAGCGACTTTTCAAGCTGAATACACCCGCAAAATTTATTTTGCTTCCGTTGATGTTAGAAAGCTCTTCTTTTAGTGACGGACAATTACTACTCGGGTAAACAGCCTTTCTCTCTTTAATTGCCAAAGAGCAGGGTAAATAGACTAAAGTTCTTTGCGTGAGGCGGTTTGTTTGGTGCTCTCGGATAACTTTAAGTGTTTTCTAATCAAAGGCTCTCAAGAGACGTTATTAGCACCGGCTTTAATGGTTAAAAGCCTTAAAGAGATCACTCTTACTTAAATTATTCGGTGCCATGTAGTTTTAGCCGCGCCTCATCGTCGCAGAACTCAGGAAAGAAAATTGAAAGTAAAACTGCAGTCTTCAGCATTTAATCTGTTTGTATTGCAAGCTTAGATCTGTTGCGAAAAAACACAACTCTCATGAGTTTCGCGAAAGATCGATCGAACCCCAAGGCAGGCCGCATCATATCGGCTAAATCACCAAGCAATATTCTATATACAGACTCTCGTCTTCGCGAGATTTACATTTTATTGTCAACGTGACCTTGAAAAGAAATGAATATGGATAGAGCCAATTGTATTCAGTGTACCCGAAACTAAAACCATACGGAGAATATGCCAACGCATATTACATTTTCTGAGTCGTGTTCTTCGATTGTATCGATATCAACTCTTGCGTGTTTCAGTCCCAGTTCGCCAAGTGTCCGGGCCAGTATCATTAGCTTAAAGATTTTGCTCGACGGTTTAATGACAAACTCAAGAGGGGACATCACTTCTCTTTTCAATAGCTAACTGTTGTTCTTTTCTTTGTCTGAAAGCCGGCTTAAGTTTAGAAAACGCCTTGTTAACAAAATGATAGCCGAAACCGTCCGTTGGAAGACGGAAGATTTCAAAACCAGAATTTCATACATTGAAGCGAATTTGCAGCGACCGCGTTGAACCCAGTTACAGGTGCCTAGCTGAGTGAAAACTAAAAATAAAGGATTTAGAAGAAGTTAATTAAAGGTTTCAAGCATTTTTAACTAGCTCATGTACAACAATAACCTGTTAAGCTGTTTGATCTGAGCATAGTTAACTATCATCTGAGGCTTAACGATAGCCGTGAAGGAAGTGGAACTTCACACTTGAGTGCGAATTATTGATCGCCATATGTCTTCTCTTTTGCCTGAACACACAGAGCCATACTGTTGGGCTGAGTGATGGATCCATAAAAAGCTTTTAGCTTAACAAACATTTATAAGAAATGATAAATACTCCGACAAAAGACAAAAGAGCCTGAAAGAAAGGATTGATTGTTGATTCTGTTAACTCAACCGACCCACACCGAACAAAGGCCATCACCAATGGCAACAAACTACTACCACAAACACGCCCTCTGTTCATGTTTTCTTAAAATGTTGTCGTTTCCAGGCATAAACGCGACAAGAAAAGTCAAGTTACGTTTTTCATTAGCTGACTTTCAAACAAACTCGTCTTTATCTAGTCAAGCCCCTTTGACACCGTTATCAAAACGAGTTTTCATTTAACTAGAAGCGATAATAGCGAAATCCGACGCTTTCCTGCGCAAGGTGGAAGAAAGAAAGAAAAAAAAACACTTCCACCAACAGTTTTGAAACTCTCAAGAGTTGCTGAGCAGCCATAAGAAGCCACATGCTTAACATTGTTTAGGTCTGAGGTTTGAAGGTAAATGTAATTATAGGTGTCGTAGACAACACAACAATAGATCAGACGACAAGACCGCCTAAATGAAAATTCTTTGTGTTCTCCCTCAAGCAGTTTCCTACTGAGCGCACAAGTAACTTTTCAAACTCCTTGACAAAATATTAACTCAGAGGGGGAGAGTAGAATGTGTAAATTTAAATTCTCCACAGTAATTATTATATAAATATATTTAATTTAGTTCTGAGAATTTGGTTAGATATCAAGACAATTTCCTTTAAAATATTATTTTCTATCTTCTCGATCTATTTGCTTCAAATTGTATTAACTCGGGGGAGGGATTTGAAGTTGACTTCTCCGAAAATTTTCAGCTTTTATTTTGCATTTAGAGTAATGAACATCAGCTGCAGTCTTGCATCTTAGTACAAACGTAAATCCTTTTCTTTAGCACAAACGTCTGTTTCTCTGCCTTAAAACAGTTATACAGTGTTATACAGTGTTACTATCGAGTCATAAAAACACAAGTGGAAGTTTGAGAGAACGAGAAATGCTGTGGGAAAAAGTTCTCCCAAACTTCCACTCGTGTTTCTATTTAACAATTAGATTATGAGCTCGAGATTTCTATTAGGTGATAGTTGATGAGGCCGAAGGCCGAATTAACTATCGCCTCATAGAAATCTCGAGCTCATAAACTAATTGTTTCAGTAGAATTCTAACTGAAATTAACGCAAATAACGGTTTCCACTGATTTTCCCACGCATTATTGGACTTTACCCTTCAACAAAGTTGCACACATCGAACTGTCCTTGGTAAATTTGCAGTTGTTTACGAGCGTACCCACTTTTTCGATATTTTCAAGTTTTTAAAGTCAAGAAACCGTAAATGTGCTTCTTTTAGTCTTCTTAGGAATTTAATTACCCGTTTACATCTAAAATTTCTTCCAAAACTTCGAAAAAACTATAAAAACATCGCATTTCGTGGACGACCGGCAGCCAACTGTACTCTAATGGCTGATAGTATACGAGTAGCTCAGCCAATCAGATTGCAGCATTTGCATAAGTATACTAGTATTCTACTAAAACTCCATAGAAACACGGAGAACATGTTTTCTATTTCTTTTAGAAAACACTGCGACTGGACTGGACTGTTTTCCAACATTGTGTTAAGGTGAACTTATCTCCGTCTATAAGATCACGACGATAACTTCCCCGCTGAGAAAATTTTCCATTTATCAAAAGGTACAGTACTAAACATTTTCTACTCTTGTGATACACGTTTTTTAGCTTCCGAAAGTAATAGACCTTTTTCGCTTGTACATTTTGTTTTCCCAATACAGATCATGTGATGATACTCAGGAGATTTGATCCTTTGTCTTGTTCATTAAAAAGAGTACATGCAGACTTGCATGTACCCTTTTTAATGAACAAGACAAAGGATCAAATCTCCTGAGTATCATCACATGATCTGTATTGGGAAAACAAAATGTACAAGCGAAAAAGGTCTATTATTGCAACAAAAAATAACGTTAAAAACTTGAACTTTTCAGTGAATAAAGAATATTTTGTAAAGAAAAAATCGTCAAAGTAATGCCAACATTACTCCCTTTGTGGGAGTTACTTTTTTATTTTGAAAATAGAACGTTGTACTTCTTCTATGTCAAGTGGCATCGATTGGTCGTAATGAATTGTTATGCGCATGCGCAATTTAGACCACTCTTCATCCAACCCTCTTTTGTACATATCTTGCGTACTTTTATCATGTAACTTAAGATATGTATTTTTTATCTTGAGAGAATTAAGATAATGATAATGATAATGATAATGATAATAATAATAATAATATTCTTATTATTATCATCATCATTGTAGTTACCTCTTGTTCGCTAAAAAAACCCCAGTCTTGATTGCGCATGCGTATAACAAAGAATGGTCTTTAATTAGGAAGCTTAATTAGGACCAATCAATGCCACTTTACATAAAACAAGTATGACGTATTTTCAAAATAAAATAGTAACTCCCATAATAGCTTAAACTAACGGACCGTGAGATAAAGAAATGCATCCCACAATTGAGCCGTGGACGAATTCCACAGATATATAGGTGGTGGTTAAGCATCATATATACCGGGTTGGGTGAAATGCTCGCTTAAGGGGCTACTACCGAGGAACTTGCATTCCTGCCAATGCCCCTGGGAAGGTCTGAGATAGAGGCTGTAGTGCATCCCAGATGGATGTCCTCCGAACAAGAGGGTTGGATCACTAGAAACAGGCTTGGCGAGTTGCATTTGGCAGATGACTCCACTCTGTGTCAGGGTGGAGGATGCCAGTAGCTGCGTCACAGTTGGAAAGGTTCCACGGCCGGCTTGATTAGTTCAATCAGCGAGGTGGTGCCATGTAAAGGTGCTATAACTCAATTCAGACTACTCTTCATCCAACCCTTTTTTTTGGCAGATTAACGAAAGACATGAAAATTCTACAGAGAAGTGCCCAAATTCTTTCCAACCATTGTGCAAAGTAGATTTGTCTTCAGATTCATTTCCGTTGCCTTCGCAACCCGCTTAAAATAACACCAAGTCACACGAAAAGGATCATTCGTTTTCAAGTTGTTTCTCCCTTTCCAAATGACGTATAAGGATAATCTTAACAGTGTAAGGGATTAACTTCAAAACACAATAACTTAATACCTTGATTTACACATACTTTATTTCGCACTGTACGTTTGCCAAAAAGAGACCATAAATAAAATGATTACATGTCGAAAATAATGCCAACTTTAAAGTACACCCATTAAAATGTTATCGTACAACGCTCAAATAATTCCTCTTACAGACTCAAGCACTTTTTTTATGTGTATGTTCTGAGAATGTTATGGCTCATC
>JAHPZR010033553.1:15000-18267 GCA_019787425.1 Platygyra sinensis | reverse complement strand
AGCCTAAATAGCTTTGTGAGCATAGTTTATTAAGGAGACTGGTTATGAAACCCCTCTAACATCTTTGCTGTGACTCACCTAAATAGTCCTCAAGTAGTTAGCCTTTTTGTTAGGGTCAGTAGCAATTTCTGGTTCATATGGTTTGCATGGCTTGCTTACAGGTTAGCCAATTGGGAAATAATGCTCTGGTAGCTTAAATAACACTGGCTAGCCTAAATAACCTTCTTGTTAGTCTCATTAGCAGTCTGGCTATCCTAAATTAGCTTAGTAAGCTTACAGATTAGTCTTACTAATTTATTGGGGTCAGGGTTTGTAGATCATATGGCTCACTGGCTTGCTTTTTGTACACACTCTCCTGTGATGCGCCAGCATCCCATCAAGCATGAGAGAATACCTATTTAGTACTAGTCAAAATTATTGTAACAGAAAGTACTTTTAAGAACCTTAACAGAATGGCAATTATGAGTTAAATTTGCACTGCAATTATATTATGTCTCAGAGACCATTGATGCATTTGATCAAATGATGCAAATTGATCCATTTGATCCCCTGATCTATTGGATTGGAACATATTTTTATGTTTTGTAAATGCATACCTAATTTACTGAAATAAATTGGGCATTAGGAAATTATTAGGAAGGCTTCTGGTAGCTTTAAATATTGATAAGAAAGGTGCAGGTTTGAGTAAAATAATATTGCAAAAGGCTTCTTGCAGTGTGTTTGTAGTACCATTCATGAGGTGAGTATAATTGTGGTACCTGTTGGAAAATATTTGTAAAATCATGGCATATATTAGGAATTCTTACTAGTACTGTTAATATTTTAAGCCATGTTGATTTGTTTGTTCTTTACCCCCTCAGTTAAGGCTTTGTTCATGAAAGACGTGGCTTGTTTAAGTCATTGATTAAGTTCTATACTTTTTTATTGATTTCATTAGTCATCCAAGATCCAATTAAAATATGATGACTCTGATGACAGTGGTAATGAAGATGAAGTTTACGATGCATCAGGTACATTTAAATCTTCCACTAGAAAATGTGATTTCCTCCAATACATGAAACCCTCTTTAACAGCAGGGTATGTCTGACAGGAAGAGAGAGCATTCCTTTAACCAAATGTTGGGCACAAAAGAATGTCACTCCTTAGATAATTTTAAAATCTGAAAGATTGACCACTAGTACAGGTTTAACTGTGACATGCAGGTATGAAAAATTAATCTTGTGCTATGAGTATCCTACTTGTTCTTGCCTGCTAGTGTATTAACTGGCTGTGAAAAAATTAAATGTTTTATTAGATATGCAAAGCAGAAATAAAAAGAGCCAGTGACCCCAGGATTGGTTGAATGTTGTAGTGAAGGTCAACTGTATGCAATTTATTAGAATCCATAATTTCAATTTTCAGTTGCAGTATATATCCCCTACAACACCTCCGTTTCTCATTAAAATGTTCTGATGTATAAACATTTGTTGCAGTAGTCACAGAAGAGTGGACTGAAGATACAAAAAACAGTGAGGATGATGATGAGGAGGAGGCCAAAATAGCCAAGGATCCTAAACTGTCAGATATGGATTACTTAAAATCAAAGGTTGTTTCAGGTAAACAGAAGACTGTAAAGACCAAGAAAAGTAAAAGATCTCAGAATAATAAAATTGATGATTCAGAAAATGAAGAAGAGAGGAATAGAGAAAGTTTGGACGATGAACCTATGGATGTTAGTGCGAGAGAAAGTGGCCGGGACAGTAGTGATAGTAATGATAATAATGATGACAATGTGGAGGAGGGTTATGATGACGGAGACAAGGCTGATGGAGATGATGATAGTGATAATAACACAGAAGACAGTCCCAAAAAATCTTCTGCATTTGGAACAATTAAAATGAGGGGACTGCCTTTCAAAGCAAAAGAACAACACATCAAAGATTTTTTTGCACCTCTGAGAATAGTAGATATTAGAATAATAAAAAATGCCAAGGGAAAGCCATCTGGCTGTGCATTTGTTGATTTTGGAAGTGAGAAAGACATTAAGGAGGCACTGAAGAGAGATAGAGATTGTATTGAGGGTCGATATATTGAGCTGTTCAGAGACAAAGGAGAACAATCACTAAGTCAAGAGATTGATACTGAGAAACCCTGGATGAAGAAACTTGCTGCACAAGGAGGTGAAGAGGAGTTTGAAAGCATTGCAGAGGTAAGAGTGCAATATAGCGTCCCACTTGTGAGGGGGGAGTGGAAATACTTTAATTTAGTCATTTCTGCCACAAGAACTAGAATAATCTCCGGCCTGATTGGCCACTTACCTATTGTGCAGACTTGACCTTAAGGCAAAACTGAAGTACATGTAAATTACCAGTATTACCCAAAATAATATACCTTTATTTGAAACTTGATGTAGTCTGGTCGACTCTTTCTTCGTAACCTGGCCTATGCATGCTCAGAGGAAGACTTGCAAAACCTGTTTGAAAAGTTTGGTCCCCTAACTGAGACATACCTGCCACTGGACAAAACAACTAACAAGCCCACTGGAATAGGATTTGTTACATTTGTCATGCCTGAACATGCAGTTAAAGCTTTTAATGAGTTGGATGGAAAAATATTTCAAGGAAGACTGCTCCACATTTTACCATCAAAGGCAAAGGAGACTAAGGACGAAGATACAGGTTTGTGCTAGAATTGTTGTTGTTGTTGTTTTTTTTTTGAAAAAAATCCTTTCATGTAGTGTTCTTTTCGGAATTATAAGTTGGGTTAAAATATTTAATGAGAGATGATCTTTAAAAATCGAAGCTACTAATGTCTGTAGTATTAACTGCAAACAGAATTAATTTGCAAACAGTACCATAGAATTCCGAAAGTAACGGTCCCCCCCGAAAATAACGGCTACCCGAAAGTAACGTTAATTTTTTGCCCTCCTATTAAATCCCGAAAGTAACGGTCCCCCCGAAAGTAACGACTCCCCCGAAAGTAACGGTCCCCCGAAATTAACGGCATTTTAATAAATTACCCTAAAAAGGTAACAAAACACTGTTGTATTTAATGTTCATTACTTTGCGTCGGCTTACAAAGCGATCTTAAGGAGTACAGTGACCGTATTTAAAGTAACATATTCAACTGGAGCGAGAGAAATACAAATAATATCTCTTTTTTGGTAAGTAACTCAAACAAGAAAAACACCAAGGTTTGTCTTAAAACCGTATATCTTTCAATGTATACAGATCAGAAAACTAAAACTTGTAAAAATTCTCAAATTGTCTTGGAGCACATGCACATGCT
>JAHPZR010033553.1:0-10000 GCA_019787425.1 Platygyra sinensis | reverse complement strand
TCAAATGAGGCCTTAACTTCAATCGGCTGTACAACTTGAGGTAACGAGAATTTTAAACCACGACAAAGAACCAATTTGTCAAAAAAGGTTAACTCATACGACGAGATGTTCAGTAAATGTTCAAATGTTTGCCTGATAATATCAATCAGCACTTTACAGTCTTACGAAAATGTAAGACTAAACAGGACTGTTTAATTTATGAAATGCTATACATTAGGGAATTGTGACCCTCTCTTAATGTCCAAAGCGACTCGATAAAGGCAAAGTTATTTGTATAACATTTTTTACAACACCCAGTATGCAAATTATGCTTTCCATCTATTTAAACTCTAACACTTGTAAGTATTTATCACTTGACAATGGAGTTACGATGACTTCGAAACGTCGTGAAAATATAAATCTAGTCAGTTTCATTTGTCTTTCTTTCTTAAGGATTATTTTGACTGATATTTATGGTTAAGTAGTATTTGTGAACGTTGAATTTAAAAACACTCAAGACAGCTCACAAGTTTTTCCTCGCTACCTTTTACATATAATTGGAGCTAAGAGCCAGTATGTTTACATAGTTATTTTTTGTTGTTGTTGATAGGGCGAGGAAACTCCCAGAGATAAAGAATCCGATATTCAAGATGATGAAGGTGGTGATTCAGAAAATACTGAAGGCACGAGTGTCTTTATAAAGAACTTGAACTTCAATACAACAGAAGATAGCCTGAAAGAGGTAAGCATGTTAACAGTGTGTATTCATTGAGTGTTGTCAAGAAAAAAAAAACAAAGTAAGAACCTTGATCCTCTCTTGATGTTACAAGTTACTTTTTTGTTGGTATTATCCGGTACAGATAAAGCCATTTTAGAAGCGCTCAATAAACCCATTGTATATTATTGCAAGTCGTACATAGTTGATGTTCGGCATGCAGGCCATAGATTGGTGTTTGTAGTTGGTAGGATTATGCTCACGAGTGCTTCGTTTCGGCGTCTGAGCCTCGAGACCAGTCAGACCCAGAGTCATACCACAAGGAAAACTTTGGTCACAATTCTGCACCCTTAACGTCGGCATCTCCAGCTCTAAAACAAAAGTACTTTCACTCGAAATCCCACCAGCTACACAGGTGAGCCAAGGATTTACGGCTGATTATTCCCTTACAGCACTGTGAACCAATCGGAATGGCCCTTTCACTAATTGCACGAAAACCAACACCTATCTCACTCTCGACTTACTCTAAAGCTGCCCGATACTTTATCCTGCGCGGACTAATGAATTTTGTTCTGTGATGAAAAGTTAGTAATTTAAAACCAGCATTCACTTATGGAAGTTTTTGAAGAGCTAAGACAAACAGGAAATCCTTTAAAGATTCAGTTAAGTCTTTACAAACTTTTCTATTTTCTTTTTTGTTTCAGGCATTTTCCAAGGTGGGTCCTCTTCTTAGTGCAACTATAGCGAAGAAAAAGGATCCCAAAAAGCCCGGTAAGTGTGCGGCCATAATACCAGCAGTCGTTATTCCTGTTGTTTTTTTATGTACAGTTATTGCTATCGTTGCTAGCGAAACCTTCAGTTTACTTTCTTTGTTTACATTTTACGTTGCGAGAAAATATCAAAGTTGTGGAAAGTTGTCTTCATGGCACGGTGACTAAGCAAGACTTGAATGTGGAGATTGGAGATGCCTAAGGAATGCTTCCAGCTGAAGACCTTTCTGAATCAAGCTGTCCCTGTTAAACGGGTGTCCTTAGAGCGGGTCCCGGTATATAAACATACAGCAGTTGCGAAATTTCCACCTAATATACACTTTAACGTATTGTGGTTACTTGATATTTTGATCTTTGCAAATACTTTTGAAATATATTTTTAGTTTTTCTCGCTAAATTTAGTTTTCATCCATACGTTTTTGCTCAGCCTCAAATTTTCGGGTAAATTTTACGCTTTGATGCGATTGGCATTAATTCCGTTGTTTGTTTATTTCCAGGACATTTGCTTTCTATGGGTTACGGATTTGTAGAATACAAGAAAAGATCAGACGCTTTAAAAGCCATTAAAGAACTTCAGGTACTACTGATAAAATCTCATCGCATGGGTATCCAAAATCAACCAAATCTCTTATGCGAACACGAAAGAGTGACAGCTGGGTGTCTGTATTATGAAGGTGTCCGTATTTTAGAAGTTGAAATTATATCAACTCTGGTTTCTTTGGAGCAAGTGAACGTAATAAAGAATATATAGATAGTGGCCGTACTATCAACGTGTCCGTATTAGAGAAGTACCCATATTGTAAATGTTTCAGTAAAGATGTTTGACTGTAGTTAAAAGACCTTCTTAAAACTTCGTCCACCCACACCGGGAGACGAATTCATCGTCGCTTTTTAACGTAGTTTTCTTAACCCATTGACTCTTTGCCCCCCGCAACCGCCCGTGACGAGCGTTGGCCTTTCTTCTACTTCTGACGTCATCATTTTTGACCAAAATTGGCATCATCTATACTCAGCTTCTGCAGGAGTAAAAGATCTTTCCAGTGATGCCTAGATCAGAGTGATCGGCCTAATGGAGCCTGAGATACAGTGTATGCACAAAAATGCTCAAAAAGATGAGTGAAAAACTGCTCCATGGTAGAAATTGGCCGCCTCAATGACTCTGTCTTAAGTTTTTTAACCGCAAGCAAGCCCAGTAAAAGGTCAATCCCTGCAGCAAAAAGAAAAGAAAAGGAGAATATTAAAGGAAAGGAAAAAAAAATAAAAAATCGAAAAGCCTTAAGACGTAGGTCACCTTCTCATCCAAAAACAAAATTTTGATATCTGCGCATGCATGCGCCAAAAGTTCGTAAAACGTGATTTTAGTGGCAAGAAGGGCTAGCTGTCGTGTTACAAATGCATTTTCGACCAGATTAAAGTTAATTTGGCCGCGATCCAGCCTCAAAACCACCAAAATGTCCAAAAAATGCATTTTTGGCAAAAAGGTCCAGGAGTCAATGGGTTAATATGTCGTAATGAAATATTTTATCGCAGTTTTTCTGGTGAAATGTTTGAAAACATTGCATTTTCTTCGGAATCCCTTTTGCATTAAAAATATGTTGGAAGCTCACCAGCCAGCCTGCATGAGCAGTGTAAGCAAGCGTTGAGCGAGATACGCAAGCACGAGACGAGCCGTGTTGCGTGGAAAGGTGCGCTCAGAGCGTCGCTTCACGCTGCCGTATTCACTGGCCGAAAAGGATATCTTGTTCTTTAGCCTCGAACAAATTGCACGATCAATCGGATTCGTTATTTTGACTCGCGGATCACACTCCGCGTACTTTAGCATCCGTGTTTTACGGCTGGTATGATAAAAAGTCTCAATGGCAAAAATAACGAGAGATGGTTAAAAGCCTCAGTGTTGTTAACAGCTAGAGAATCGGTTGCATAATATCAATTCCGCGGTAAAAGTATTCTTCCCGTGCATGCAAACACATGCAAAAGAAAAAATATATATATTTCCCACACCGGGAGTTGAACGCGGGCCGCCTGGGTGAAAACCAGGAATCCTAACCGCTAGACCATATGGGAATATGTTATTGTAAGTTGGTGGATTGTTGTTTGTAAAGGCTGGTTCTCACTAACGCATAAGCATAAGTCGACATACGAAGACGCAGTTAGATTTTGATAATTAGCGCCTTTTGTTGGAAATTTTCCTAATAAAAGGTGTTAATTATCAACATTTTATTGCTTCTGCGTATGTCGGCTTATGCTTATGCGCTAGTGAAAACCAGTCTTAACATAGTGTGAGTATATTTGTAGACCAGGAAATCTGCAGCTGGAAAAGCGACTACGTAGGTATCCAAGTGAAAATGCACCGGGTTTGCTAAATTTCACAGTGTCCTCTGATTATTAACATTAGGGACGCAAACTGTTCACTTTTCATCCCTATGACAGGAATTATGAGATAGTGCGTTAACAATATATGGCTTGTGTTGTAACCGAGATAACACGCGCTCTGATTTGCCAGTTGCTGGTCATTATTCTCTCGTAAACACCCACGGGCCGATTGGGCAAATTTCCTCTTTTTGTAGGGTTTCATTAGTGTCAGTAACATTGAATTTTATAATGAAACAACAAGGCTTGCAGTATGGAATTCCCATATGGTCTAGCGGTTAGGATTCCTGGTTTTTCCCAGGCGACCCGGGTTCGACTCCCGGTATGGGAAGGACAAATTTTTTTAAATTATTTTTTTAATGGTGCGCGATGGTAAAGTTTATAAAAAATACTTGAAGGATAAACTGTACTTCTTATATTATAGTGCTATATGATTGTTTTTTTTTTTTTCTGGAAAAATAGCATCATAGAGAATAAAAAGGCAAAACAGCAATGTTGGTATATTAGGCAGGTGTTTTGATGGTATATTAACAAATCAGATAAAAATTGATTAAGAGAAAAATATGTTGCCTTCACGCAGAATTCCACTCTTGAAGGCCATACTCTAGAACTCAAGATGTCGCATAGAAAAGCCAGGTTAGTCAAGGATCTTTTAATTATTTTAATTTCTTTTTTAGTTGTTGTTTTCATTCATTTTGTAATAATCAAGCTTTCTCGTCGAAAGATTTTTCATGAAAATTATGTGATGCGTTGTCCTTTTGGTTATAGTTTTCCAAAAGAACTGAAGTTCTTATTACATATCAGAGTGAATTCCCTGTCACTTCAACTCAGCAGAGTCTCCTTAAGTTGTCTCTTTCTCAGCAGATCACTCGTCCTCAGTCCTTTCTTGAGAGTTGCACATCCCATCTCTCTCGCAAGATTAGCTAGAGACAAAAAAGAGGCGACTGGGGTCGAGTTACTACAACATGTACTTTAAAGAAAGAAATGTATAGCCTAGTAAAGTCACAAGTATAAAAGATAAACCACTGTTCATTTGAATAAGCTCCGTGGAGTAAAAAATAGCTGCCAGTTAAGAGTCGACAAATAAACCAGTCAACCTGTGATATAGTTACGTCTCTCGGTCCGTCGATATTTCTTTTCAGTGACATGGTTGCACAACGAAAACCAGCCTCTACAAAGAAACAAAACAGTTCTAAACTCCTGGTGCGGAATGTACCTTTTGAAGCGTCCAAAAAAGAGCTCAAAGAACTTTTTAGGTAAGTAATCGAGGTTTTAATCACATAGCAAAAAAAACTATATGCATGTATTGTAATTCTGTAGGATTGAGCACACATTCCAATCACACTGAACACGAGTCTTGGCGGGGACGAGTCCTGTGATAACACCTCGTTCATGAAATAACTTGAGATACTACGTGCGCTCTCATTGGTCGATAGATGAGAGTATGTAAACACGGTGTTTAAAAATGGAAAAAGTGTAGTCGGGAGATGCCATATACGTAACGTGAGCGGTATTGTGTTCTGCTTGCAGCACATTTGGAGAAATCAAAACACTGAGGCTTCCCCAGAAGTTGTCGGGGACTGGGACTCACAGAGGATTTGCATTTGTTGACTTTCTCACCAAACAAGACGCGAAAGTAAGCAGCATCTAATGCTTAATTCCGTAAATTATGTACATGTGAAAAAGACCATCGCGTTGCCAATCAGTGGCAGACCTAGGTGTGCTGCGAATAGCTCAGTTTAGGATGGGTGGAGAAAAGATAATAGATGGTCTCGTTATTTACCCTTCCTTGGCACAGAAACGGTCGTGGAGGGTCATGGAGCAGTGGAGTGTCATGCCTATTTTGGCGTTGGGGGTGTAAATTTACACTGGGTACCTAGTATTTGAATTTTTGTGGGCTTACGTAAAATTTCTCCCGTTGTGACATAACGACTCTAAAGGGGACCACGAACAAGATCGCCCTTTGACTGAGCAGTCGTGCGATTTCACCAGTAACACAAATCCATCTACGGCTGCTTAAATCTATGAGGACGTCTATTCCTCCAGATGGCAAGAGCGATCGGACAGTGGCATGTCTAGTTCATTTGCCACCAAGTTGCATCCTTTACGCCTGAATTTAACGCACATGAAACGAGTGAATCGTGTTTTTACCAGACTCAAAAAGTTCAAGCAGTGCTATCATTTCGTAGTTATAAAACTAGTTTCTAAATATCTTTGGGTTGGAGAGCAGTATTTATAAGTGATGGATCTGTTTTATAGCGCGCGTTCGAGTCCCTCTGTAGCAGCACTCATTTGTACGGGAGGAGACTGGTACTAGAATGGGCCGAGGACGAAGACAGTGTAGACGCTCTGAGAAAGAGAACCGCTGAACACTTCCATGGCTGTATCCTTTATGAACGTATTTGTCTTTCTTTCCTCTGTATATTAAAAATTACAGGCAGTACGCTTTCAAAAGCGTGTGATGAATGCCTTAACTTTGGTTCAGCTCCAAAGACCGCAAAGAAGAAGAAAGATATTCTGGATGACCTTCTTGACACAGAAATGCCGGAGTGATTATCAATGATTTAGTGACGCATTTAGGAAGCAAGCCTACAATAGTTTGACTGCTTCAACAAACAAAGAAATAATGACCATGATTCACTTGATGATCAATATTATTGTTCAGTTCTGCCGACAGTATTGAAACATTGTCAGTGAACAGATGATAAGAGAAAGAAAATCGTCAACTCTATAACATATTTTCTTGTGTGCCAGGACTGTTAAAACAAGAATAGTGTTATATTTTACTAACAATTTGGAAATTGCTCAGCCTGCTCCGCATGCTGTATTATAGATCAACACTGATTTGTAGCATATATTGCATGATAGAGGTACAGACACACGCAAATGCCGTAATATTGTATACCTTCTTCTTCTTTGTCGTTTCTGATGTTTCTCCCGAGAGTTTCTCTTCAGGTTTTCCAGAAAATACTCCAAGAGGAGCCCACTCTAAGTACAGAGGGACGTGTTTAAACTGTAAGTACAAAAGAGTGTTTAGCAGTTAGTCAGAGCACCTTTCCATGAGTGAGTGAGATATGTAATTCTTACTTCGGCCTCGCCAGAAATCTTAAAGCTTCAATCCTCTAGAAAACTTTCAGTTCCGTTCAAAGTATTGCCAAATATAAACAAAAGTGTTTCAGTAGGATGCCAAACAGTATCAGTGTGTTTTAGCCATCTGTGCACAATGTTATAAAGACTACAGATGTCCTTGTGTTCACCGCAAGTGCCTCCCATGCTTTTCTTTAGTGAATAATTCAAAATTTACCTTGCTATATGCCAACTTTTGGAAAGCTTTCTTTGCTTGACTTGGTTCAAAGAACTCCACAAGAGCTGTGATTCCTGAAGGAGGCAGCACAAGCCGCGCAACTTTTCCAAATGGTGCAAAGATATTCCTGAGTTCTTCACATGGTGTGTTAAATGGAAGGTTTTTCACGAGTATGACAGTTTTACTCCTCTTACCTGATGGCTAAGATGAGGAAATCATGATTAGTGTGTTCATGATATAAATAATTCCTTATGTTGACTGTACTCTCTACACTTACTTAGTAAAATTTTAAGCCTGACATCAAGAGTTCAGTTTGACAGTTAAGAGAACATGTAACAAGCTAAGCGAGTTATCTGCAAAACACACCTGCCCAAAAACATCAAGCTTAACTCCTTCAGACACAAGAAACTTTCTTGTTTCTGTAACAACTTGTGTTTCTCCTAGAGCCATGCGTACAGCCAGACTTCTTGACGAGGCATCATCTAAAATGCTGCCTTTTGTAGTGTTATACTGTTCCGCCATAACATCAGCCACAGCATTCATTCCCAGAAACAGTGTGTTCCAGTTATGATCATGGCTGCTCAGACTTTTCTTCTTTACATCACGTTTTGACTTGAAAGATGTCACAGTATCTGTATAGACAAAAAGACTCTGGCTTGCTATCCGCAATTTTATGAACATTCACTGATCAGCTGCAATCACAGATAAGGCATACAGGAAATTTGGAAACAGATTTAAGGTAAAAGGTACAGCTGCTATATCTGTAAGTTGGCCTCACCCATACAACAAAAGCACTCCAAACACAGCTGAAAGCCGGCTCATGCAAAGAGTGATAGGCCAACTGTTGCCAGATTTGTTCCATCTACAGGCAGTCAAATTATTGTCAATACCGTAGAGTTCCGAAAGTAACGGCCCCCGTTACTTTCGAATTTTGTCGGCAAAAGGGGCCGCTACTTACGGGTAGTCGTTACTTTCGGGTAGCCGTTATTTTCGGACAGTTCAAAAACGTTTGTAACTCAAAATGAACTAAGACAAAGAGGACATTTAGGCATATTACCACAATGTAACTCAACCAGATGAACAAACAGTAAACAAAACAGACCGCTATACATACACGATTACTAAAATTGTAGGGTACATTTTGACTCCTCACTGACAAATTAAAGTGTCTATACCGCCAACAGGGTTTTTATAGTTATGGTAGCTCTATACTGTGTAAAAAGGTATTCTAAGAAAAAAAATTGGATTCTGAGATTTTAACTCCCTAAGATATCGCCTTAAAGTTCCCGCTTCAGCCACGCCCAATGAAGTTGACCGTGAGTCAGTGCAGAAAAGAGTCTGGGTTTCTGAATGGGTCGTGACGTCAAGTCAGGAATCACGAGATCCTTCTAGTTTAGGTAATTGTTGTTTCAGTAGTGGTGAGGAGTTTTCCCCGCCAAAAAACAAACAAATTGAAGTTTGCGAAGCAATGCGGTCGTCAAGCAAGCAAAATAAAAGCATAAAGCTTCGAGATATTCCTGAAGTGACGTCATTCGTCACCAATCTAACATGACGCGGTCATCTTCATTGGGCGTGGCCAAGGCGGGAAATTTAAAGCTTGATTTTATGGCAAAAAGCATCGGAATTCACTTTTTTGGGTTTGAAGACATTATTAGATGTTATGGAGATGTTGAAAACCTAAAATAACTTTTTGGCAGTATGGACACTTTAATTTCAATAAAGTATTGCAGCGTTCATAACTTTCAATCACAGATTAAATCATGCAAAAACGACTCTTTAAACGTTCTTCAGTCAAGCATGTGCATGTGCTCCAAGACAATTTGAGAATTTTTACAAGTTTTAGTTTTCTGATCTGTATACATTGAAAGATATACGGTTTTAAGACAAACCTTGGTGTTTTTCTTGTTTGAGTTACTTACCAAAAAAGAGATATTATTTGTATTTCTCTCGCTCCAGTTGAATATGTTACTTTAAATACGGTCACTGTACTCCTTAAGATCGCTTTGTAAGCCGACGCAAAGTAATGAACATTAAATACAACAGTGTTTTGTTACCTTTTTAGGGTAATTTATTAAAATGCCGTTAATTTCGGGGGACCGTTACTTTCGGGGGAGTCGTTACTTTCGGGGGGACCGTTACTTTCGGGATTTAATAGGAGGGCAAAAAATTAACGTTACTTTCGGGTAGCCGTTATTTTCGGGGGGGACCGTTACTTTCGGAATTCTATGGTACTGTTTGCAAATTAATTCTGTTTGCAGTTAATACTACAGACATTAGTAGCTTCGATTTTTAAAGATCATCTCTCATTAAATATTTTAACCCAACTTATAATTCCGAAAAGAACACTACATGAAAGGATTTTTTTCAAAAAAAAAACAACAACAACAACAATTCTAGCACAAACCTGTATCTTCGTCCTTAGTCTCCTTTGCCTTTGATGGTAAAATGTGGAGCAGTCTTCCTTGAAATATTTTTCCATCCAACTCATTAAAAGCTTTAACTGCATGTTCAGGCATGACAAATGTAACAAATCCTATTCCAGTGGGCTTGTTAGTTGTTTTGTCCAGTGGCAGGTATGTCTCAGTTAGGGGACCAAACTTTTCAAACAGGTTTTGCAAGTCTTCCTCTGAGCATGCATAGGCCAGGTTACGAAGAAAGAGTCGACCAGACTACATCAAGTTTCAAATAAAGGTATATTATTTTGGGTAATACTGGTAATTTACATGTACTTCAGTTTTGCCTTAAGGTCAAGTCTGCACAATAGGTAAGTGGCCAATCAGGCCGGAGATTATTCTAGTTCTTGTGGCAGAAATGACTAAATTAAAGTATTTCCACTCCCCCCTCACAAGTGGGACGCTATAT
>JAHPZR010033550.1:22500-25539 GCA_019787425.1 Platygyra sinensis | reverse complement strand
CTGATGTCCAACCTAGTTCCCAGAGTCCTCTCTCTCTCTCTTTACGACGTAGAGAGAGGACCCTAGGAACGAAGTTGCCTGATGTCCTGTCGGTCAGTTTTGAACGCGAGTAATGGCGCACCGTGAAATCCAAAACTTACACTCACAATAAACAGCCTTCGGATAAAATTCAAAGCTCAAAATTTTGCCAGTTAGGTGTTAAGCGAACACATTTTCAAAATCTGACGAAAAAACGAAAATGATTTTTTGATCGTAGTTCCACTTTAAAAACGTTCAAATTTGCCGCCATTTCGGTCCACCATTCGCACCAGTCTTCCCTTGGTTTTGAATGAGTTGTGCATGACGTAGATTCAGGAACTTGTGACTTCAGGCTTGACTTATCTCGCTAGTTTTACCTCTGTAAATTTAACTTCGTAGTCTATGCAAAATGCTCCTTTCCAGCATTTTGTATGAACTACTAAGTTTAATTTACGGAGGTAAAACAAGCGAGATAAGTCAAGCCTGAAGTCACCTGTTCCTTATGTAACTTTCCGAAAATGAAGCCACGTGTCGATGAATAATAGCTTATAGACCCAGGGACTTGTTAACGAACGCACACAGAAATACCAATGAATCCAAGTAAATCAAACAAAGCTTATTAGCGTAGATCCTTGTAGTAATTGAGACTCACTAATATCGTAGATCATGGCATGAGAGTGTGGTTCGAACTAAGAGCAAACAAAAGGCCTGTGTAAGTTTACATGCTAACGCCGCTGGTCAGAGAAGGCGTAACACTAAATGTACAAATTGCGTAAATAAAGGAAACTGATAAATAAACTGAAGAGTCCATGAACGTAGTTAAACACTTATAGGCCTAAGATAAAGCATGCATACAACAACTGACTTACTTTGATCTTGCTCCGGAGATGATAGCAATGAAAGCGACGAGTAGCAAAGTAGCGAATCTAACAACTGATAGCACGAGACTCCAGTACGAACGTAGTGATGACCGATTATATAATGAAATTCGATCAAAGAGACAATCACGCGGGTTAATATTAACAGGAAAACGTGCCTTACACATGATAAAAAACAAAGGAAAGTACACAAAACTATAGCGCTTTACGAAAGTAACATTCCGGCCCCTTTAAGGTGGAAATAGCGGTAATGACGCCTTTAACTAAGAAAAAAAAAGGTTCAACGTTCGTAAAGAACATAAGGTTCAGTTCATAGTTTATCACTGTTCAGCATCCTCCAACAGAACAACCTTGTCTATTGGTCTTGCGAGAACGGATGTTCTCGTCTTGACTTTGACACTCCGCACCAAGCCGTCGTCTCTGCTCTGATGAACCTCTAGCACTCTTCCAAGTGGTCACGAACAGCGGGGAGTAGACTTGTCAAGAACCAGAACGACGTCGTTAACAGAAAAATTTCTACTCGCTCTGTTCCATTTTCGTCTTTCCTGCAGCGCTGGCAAGTACTCACGCACCCAAGCAAGTACTCACGCCAGAATACATCTGCCAAGTATTGCACCTGGCGCCATCGGCGGCGGGAAAAGTTGTCGTCCTTAGCAAAGGAACCCGGTGGCAGCGTGGGGCCTGTTCGCAAGAGTAGCAAGTGATTGGGTGTTAGAGCTTCTGGGTCCCTGGGGTCGTCCGAAACCTTAGTAATCGGGCGGCCGTTGATGATGGATTCCACTTCGCATAGCAGGGTAAGGAGCCCTTCGTCGTCCAGAGGCTGCCGGGTCCTGTGAAAGTGCTTTCATGACTTTACGGGTCGTCCGGATACACCTTTCTCAGACGCCGCCATGATGCGAGGCAGCCGGAGGGTTGAAAATCCATTCGGTGTTCTTAGCAAGCAGGAACTCGTGGATCATTTCTTGGTTCCAGGCATTAATGGCTTCCCGCAGCTCTTTCTCGCCCCTGACGAAGTTACTGCCATTGTGGGATCGTATCCCTTGGGGCTGGCCTCTTCTCGAGATAAAACGCCGTAAGGCGTTAATGAAGGAGTCGGTGTTTAGGCTGTAAGCGACTTCAATGTGTATTGCATGAATTGCGAGACAAGTAAACAGGACACCATACCTCTTGACTGTGCTTCTTCCTCGGCGTACGAACAGGGGCCCAAAGCAATCCACTTCGACGTACGTGAAGGGAGGTTCTGAGGGGGAAACCCTGTCCTCGGGCAAATTAGCCATCTTCTGCTGTCCGATGGATGCTTGTACTTTCTTGCAATGGAAACAACCATTCAAGACGCAGCGAAGAGAGATTCTCCCTTGGATGATCCAGTATTTCTCTCTTATCATTGACAGCTTGTGTTCGAGTCCAGAATGACCACAGTGTAGATGATAGTGGTAGATGATGAGATCGGACACGTGATGCTGTTTTGGCAGAATGACCTGATGTTTAGCACTTTCGCTGATCGGCGAGCGTTGCAGACGGCCTCCTACACGTATGAGACCACTCGAAAGGACTGGATCCAACTTGTATATGTGGCTCGATTTCTTCACTGTCATCTTCTTCGAGGAACTTGCAGATCCTGGAGTAGCGCCTTGAAGAAACAACAACTCCTCCTGGAAACAACTTTCTTGAACTTTCTTCAGGATTTCTTTCTCGGCAGCCTCTAGCTCATAGACCTTTAAAGGATCGACCTTTTGACCATAGCCGGATTGTACTGGTTCTCCTCTCTTCCTCCTCGTGGCGGCGTATTGCAGCTTCATTCTGAATCGAAGTATCTATGCTACAAACTTCTTTAAAGAATACCACGATGAAGATCGCTTGAATACGTCCATGATGTTAAACTTTGCAGGACAGCTAATGGTAGCGAATGTGGCAATACTCTCTTCTTCGTTAGGTGTCTCCTTTATCTCCCTTTCGATCGCAGTCGGGACCTTGGGCCAGTCTTGCTCGCATAGCCAAAGGAAGTCCAGGCCCTTTGACCACCGGTTATCCTGGCCGATAGCTCCCTTGAAGCGTCGTCAGCGGAGTTAGCCTTTGTTCCAACGTCCTTCCATTGGCATGGGGATGACTGTTCGCGGATAGCGGCTACTCGATTGGCAACAAA
>JAHPZR010033550.1:0-20000 GCA_019787425.1 Platygyra sinensis | reverse complement strand
ACAATTTGTCAATTACAAAATGCCCTGAAAACAGCAAAAATGAACAAAACTGCACACATATGGGAGTAAATTGTGTTCAGTGATCATGATCCTCATCTTCATAGCCATCAGGTAAGGCATTGGCATGAGGGTTGTGGAACAATGAATGGTTACCATCACCCCATGGGAATGCCTGGAAAAAAAAGGGAAATAGTGAAATATGGACAAGGAATAACAACTGTTTTAGTGCTTAGCAACTACAGTCAACTCTTTCCTAAGGACCACTTCTCAAAAGTGACCACCTCTCATAAGCGACGATTTGGTAAATGACCATTTTGTTTCTCAGTCAAATACTGTTCCAAGAGCTCTAGTAAGTGACCACTTCTCAAATGTCTCAAGCAACCACAACCAGTTTTTAGGCCAGAAGTTTGGCATATTCTTTTGATTTTATAGTAAACGATCACCTCCCATAAGCAACTACTTTGTCTTGCACCAAGGGTGGTCACTTACAGGAAAGTTGACTGCAATGGAGTCCAGGGCTGTCCGTAAGGGCTATAACCCATAGCACCTATCAAGGGTAAGCAGACTTGACAGGCCCATGTTTTTAAGGTTGAACTTGGTTGTGGTTAAACAATTCACCCATAAAGTAAGTACAAGTTTGTTATAGGTGTTATAATCAATGCTACGGTAGGGTACAGTTGAATCGAAACTTAATGTCATTAAAGGTTGGAGTTGGAAAATCACACAAGACTTTCCTGAAGGAATTGATTTTTGAAATGACATTTCAAAATGTTTTACATGAGCCAGTTAGCACTGTGTCCAGTTTAATGTTGCTTGGATCAAGTCACAACCTAATGATAGCTGCCAGAGACATACATCCTATCTTTCACATCTACATCATCATTCTGTGACAAATTTGCTTTCATGAGGGCATGCAGCTTACTGTAAAGCAAAGATAAAGGCTGCATGTGAGCCAAGTGTCCCATCAGGGCAGTGCTCATCTCTCGCTTCTGTAGCACGAAATGACTAGGAGCATTTCTACTTTCCCAAGAATGGGAAACAATGTCCCCAGCCAGGGCATAAACTTGAGCCACTTGATTTAAAGTTTAGTGCACTAACCATGTGGCCACTGTCTATGTGGAAATCTGTAGTAAGGGAAATATTTTAAAAAACTTTTCACCAACCTTTTTCCTTAACCTGAGATGAGAATATGGAACAAATTCCGGCCTTGGGTGAGTGTGATGCTCCTTCTCCTTTAGAACAGCATTGTAAGCACACAGGAGACAACCAGGGATGGCGACAAAGTAGGAAATCAACTTCCAGGTCTTCATGGTTGCTAAGAAAAGACAGTAGGAAAGAAAAGAACATTTTGAGGCTTTAGATTTCAATTATTTACTTGAAGCTAACTAGCTAAATACTCACTACACTTCCACAACTTTAGCTGACTTTGTTTCTAGTTTACGATGCAAGCTAATATATTCACACCTCAGATCCCATTACTTTTTCACTTTTCTTGTCCTCAAAGTGGACTTATGTTAGCATTGTGCACTGAGATGCCAATATGAATCCAAAACGTTTTGGTGACAGAAACTAAATGTGTGTACATATACTGTAAAGGGCCCCTTATAAGCCCCCCAGTTATAAGCTTCCCCAGCTATTGGTCCATCTATCTGTACACCAAAAATACATCCAGCTATAAGCCTGCCCCATGGATAAAAGATCCCCCCCCCCCCTCACGCCCTCTAGCTTTCACTGTTTTGAATTAGTGTTATGATTTCTTCAGCACTGACCAAGCAGACTTGCAAGTAGTCACAAGTAACTGCAAGTCATCCCTAAAACCATTTTTAGGTAGGGTAACCGGTCATTTCGCCAACAACCAGTTCGCCAATGTATGAAGTTGCTGGTTTATCAATGACTGATTGTATTTGAAAACAAAAGTAACAAAGTCAAAGACTTATTAGAAACTTCAGAGCAGAAAAATGTACCATACAGCTTTCTGCACATCTCCAGTAGCCCTACTTCAACGCTCCAAGCTGACTTTTTCAAAAAGTCGCCTTTTGGCGACCTTTGATCGTAAAATGGTCGCCATAAAAAGTATTCAGTCGCCAAAAAAAAAAAACGTGAAGGGGAGGACACTTCATGACATATTACACTTTGCCAAAAAACAAGACGTTGAAGGGGAGGACACTTCATGACATATTACACGACAACCTAATGCATTGAACGTCGCATTTTCAACACTTCACTTTGCTACAGTAAGTTTACGCATTCATGTTGAGTTTCTGAACGGCCAGAGGGGAAAAGAGAAAGACAGGTGATGCCGCCGCTTGCACTATTGATTAAATCCGTCCTATTATTGATAATTTTTCAAGTAAGTTTCGCTTTTAATCTGTTGGTCGCCAATTGGCGACTTTAGCCAGACTTTTGGTCGCCAAAAATTTTTTCCACTTGCCATGGTGACCGAAATGGTCGCAGCTTCAGGAGCGCTGTACTTGCAGGTTCAGGTTTTAATGCATGTTGGAAACAGAGGCGGACTGTAATAAGGTACACAAGGATGTTGCTCGGTTGATTTATTTACACTTGGGCAAGCATGAAATTTTTTCAGGACTTCACTGTTAAGAAAACAAGTCTTCCCCTGCCTGCTGAGTGGCTCTCCTTCTTATATATGCAGTGGGTTGCCTATAAATGTGCAACATGTAAAGAGTGTTTGCGCATATAATCTCTCTTCGTACCAAAATTTCTTGTGTACCATGGGAATATAAAGGAGAAAAAGGGTTCAGAAATCATCCATAGGTTAATTTTGTCTGACAAAAATTGATTCTCAAAGAAAACAATACACCAGCTTTCCATTTGTGAGGGTAAAATGTTGCTGATAAGTGGGTATATTTCAAAAGCATACAAAGTTCATAACCTTTTTTTGTTTAGAAGATCAACAAAAGTCTCCCCATTTTTTTAAACTTGGAGCCTGGTGCAGAGTCAAAACTCACACATGCTTATCCCGTTTTTCTGGTCTAAAAGTAGAAACCGAACAAAATGTAAGGGGGATTGGGGCAAATTGAAATGTTCGATAACAAATATGGTGGTTTGTAACAAAATCAGCATAGAAGTAACATCAACAATCTCTCTCAAAAAGTGAATTCCAAGTTACCTATAAAACAATGATTTTGGATGTCCCCAAGCTGACATCTAAGCGTTGGCAAACTGACATTAGACACTGGCAAAATGACTTCATACGTTCGCAAAACTGATCATTGGCAACTGACACATTAATAAATTGACCGGTATTATAAGGGAGACATAACCTGTGTTTAACTTGTGTTAACTTGCGTTAGGTGGCCAAACAGTGAAAAACTTACACTAACTTGCATGGAAATTTAATCTCAACTAAAATGAGCGCAAGTCAACGCAAGTGTACCCAATGCCTGGCCAAATGGAGTTGCAATGTTTTCAACTTGCTTCTACTCAGTCCATTTAACCTGCGATCAGGCGTCCCTTATATTTTTTGTCGCGGCGGGAAGGTACGCCTGATACAATTACTTGACTATTTGTCTGTTGCTAGTCCAGAATCTGGACTTTTCTCTGATTGGTCAAGAAACAAAAAGGTAATTAGAACTAAGCCATGATTGGTTACCTGTGTGGCAGTGTGGTTTCCGGAGAAAGAAATGGCGCGAGCTGATGGCGTCTGACGAGGCGAGCGAAGAGCACGAGTTTTTGTCAGCTTTAAATGCTTCTCTTGAGAGTTTTGTTCACAAAACTCTCAAAGATGAACAAATATAATGCTTTCATAAAATCGTATGCCATGGGAGACATGGTTTGGCCGTGCAACCGACGGAATTCGACAAGAGCGTTATATATCAGTTAATTCCAAAAGCTTTGTTTCATATGGGCAGTACAGCTAACGCCACATCAAAAACCAACGTTGCTTTTTGTTGGCTTACAAAGAGGAACGGTACCTTTACCAATTGACACACTAGACGCACAAGGATAGCATTTCCCGTTCTACTCCTGAAACTTACTCATTTACTAACGCAACAGGAAGATGCGTTTTACAAAATTAACCATATTTTGCTCGGCCGTACTGTACAAAGACTGTATGTAAATTCACGCTGTTCGTGCCTTGTGTAATTCCCGCCCACGAAGCGACTTCCGAAAATTCCGATTGATTCATTATCTGATGGCGTCGCCGACATTCTCGCTGACAGATATTTTAATTAGGGGGCGGCAGGCGAATAGTCAAGTAATTGTATCAGGCGTTCCTTCCCGCCACGAAAAAAAAAAAAAGGACGCCTGATCGCAGGTTACAGTCCATTTGGCCAAGCTTAATAACCAGTAAATGAAAAGGGTGCTTTGATTAAGCCCCCTCTAATATAAGCCCCCATGCTTATAAAAACCCTTTTGCAGATGTCTTAAGGCAATTTGAAAACGTAAAACAAAGCACCACGTACATCTACTGTGCCGATTTGACATACTCTGCTATCACATAGCTTATCTGAGGTTTATAAGCATAGCTTTATTGACCATCATCATGTGTTGGGTTATGGAAGTGTACTTGGATCAGTGTACAATACTCATACAAGTATGGCGTATTCATCACTAACGTCACAACTTTTTGTACAATTTTTAAAGGGAAGGAATCAATATGATTCAATCTTTAGACTTACATTCAGCATGTTTTGATTCAGCCAACTGTTTCGCCACAAATGAAGACTCTTGCGAAGCTTCAGCAGAGAAAAATCGCTTTGAAACCAAGTTCAATCGAGAAAGTATGCGCGACGCCATCTTCAAACTACTCGAACGAGTGCCGATAGCGCCGAGCAGACCTCTGGGATGTTCTCGAAAAACTACAGACAAACCAATCAGAGCTCGCGATATATTGCACCACCAAGAATTTCTAAAATGGCGTTTGAGCTCTGATTCTTTCTCTTCTTTCTCACTACAGTGTGTGTGACAGGTTGTGAGAATTAATGATATAATGGATTATTTAGAAGAGCAAAGGGAGGAAGTTGGAACCCTGAAGTCTATATTTCCTGAAGAGTTCTCCGAGCTCAGTGCTTTCCCTCCGGCGTTTATGATCAGAATTGATGACCTCAGCATTTCTTCTTCTGTTTCATCTCTTCAACTAAAGATTTCACTTCCGTCAAATTATCCGGACGAAATCCCTTCCATCGAGATACCAAACCGCTCGAACACAATGCCAAAAGATTTTATAGACGAACTCATCAGCTTCTTGCGGTGTTCATGTCAACAGTTTATTGGAATGCCCATGGTGTTTAGTTTGGTGGACTCGGCAAAAGAATGGATCAATGAAAATGCGGGAAAGTTTAACATCATTGAAAAAGATGAAACTGTATTGCTTGAGACAGAGGGAGAAGTCAGTGATCAAGACTCAGTGAACTTGCAAAATGTTAAAGAGAAGCTAGAAATGATGAATGTCAGGGGGGGAAGATGGGACTTTGTCATTGGTCTTATTGGTAATTTATTAAATTTATTTTAGGGACGGGACCGTTATCTTTTGAGGGAGGGGGGTAGGGAAGGCGGGTAGGGCTGGGTAATGTTCTGGTCATGATTTTTTCTTTCTCTCCTTTAGTTGTGCATGACTTTTTGGTGGGCTATGGCCTGTGTGCAAGAACTTTTTAGCATCAAAAATAGGACCTGGAGAGTCGAAAGCACTTACTTGATTTTTTCCTGTGCCTCCCTCTGAACGATTTTCTTTTCAGCAGTTTTAACTGTGGAAGTTTTTTGTGGGGAAATTTCTCAACCCCACCCTCACCCCCTCAAAAAATATTTGTTCCTTAGGACTTGGATTTAATACTTGTCCTAAAATATTTTAATCAGTAACAAAACTTGTGTTTCTGACTGATTCTCTTTATGTCATAGCAATGGGTCATCCATAATTTGTACTTTACCAGTTAACTCCATTTTCTTTCTGTCTTGAGAGGGAAGCACAAAAAACGGGACTACATGGTAGCAGTCTAGAATGGAGGATTCCCACCCACTTGACCAGACTGGCTGTGATATTGCTGTTCTTGTGATCTGAAACAAACGACGAGAGTATTTTCTTAAACTGCAAATCCCTTTTGTGGAAAACCTTCGGCTGGAAAATCTACATTCTTCAATGCTGCCACTCACCAAAACATGGCAAAGATAGGAGCCCACCCGTTCACAACAATTGAGCCAAATATTGGCCAGGCATTCTACTCAATACCCTGTCCATGCGCAGAGTGGAGCCACAGATGTCAGGCGCGGTATGGTCACAGTGCTGTAGGTGAAAGGTTTGTCCCAGTCTTGCTCAAAGATGTGGCTGGTTTAGTGCCAGGTGCATGTGAAGGAAGAGGTAGAGGAAATAAGTTTTTGAATGATCTGTTGGATGCTGATGTGTTTGTTCATGTGATTGACCTGTCTGGACAGACTGATGAAGATGGAAAACCTACTTCAGGTATTCTTGATGTGGATTAGAAATAACAGGGTTCTGAGTAGAAGCTAGCAGCTGGTGAAAGCAACAAGGAGACGGTTCAAAGACTAATTCCAAAGAAAACTAAATCTTTGGGAAGTAACATTTTCTTTTGATTCAGAAAACACATGCTACATCAAATTTTATGCCAATGAACAATTTATTTTTCATAAGGTCATCAAGTGCTTAAGGTGGCTCAAAACAGTTTCCAGCACTTTCCAAGATGTAGATTTTGATGGCTCATAATTACCACTCTTTATCAATTGATGCTGCAATCATGGTATCAAAAAACTGCCCATTCACTGGAGAACACTTTGGTATTATTTTTGTGACACAATAGGTTACCATAGCAACACTACGACCTGCTAAAAACACCCTTAATTTCAGCTTTAAGCGCTTATATTTCAAAAACAGCACAGTGAAATTTTTTTCTCATTATAGAATTTTGATAAGCAGGATAAGATGCAACTTTTGGCAAAGTTTAAAAATTCTGTACCTCGGATTCAGAGCCACCTTAGATTTTCGAAAATTTAAGGTTTAAAGTTGCATCTTATCCTGCTTATCAAAATTCTATGTTAAGAAATAATTTCACTGTGCTGTTTTTGAAATATAAGCGCTTAAAGCTGGAATTAAGGGTGTTTTTAGCAGGTCATAATGTTGCTATGGTAACCTATTGTGTCACGAAAATGATACCAACGTATTTACCAGTCGGAGTTAGTATTTTCAGTATTTACCAGTGATTGTGCAGTTTTTTGATACCATGATTGCAGCATCAATTGATAAAGAGTGGTAATTATGACCCATCAAAATCTATGTCTTGGAAAGTGCTGGAAACTGTTTTGAGCCAGCTTACAGCCAAACTAAGTTAAGCATACCCCTCAAGATTGCATTAATGAACTGATTATTTGAAACTTGAACCCTCTAGTCGTTTCAATAATGCAATAATGAATTGATTATTCTAATATTGAACTCGCTCATTCGATCCAAGAATACGGCTAACGGGTTCCGTTTTCGAAAATCATTTCACTAAAAGACTAGTAGGTTTGAAACCTATTAAAAGTATGTTCAATACCCATGGTTTAGTGGTCTAATGTACAAAACCTTTATAATTTACTGTGATTTTCCACATTTCTTACCAGAATATGACCCCACAAGAGATGTGGAATGGATTCAAAATGAACTCCACCAATGGATTTATGATAATATCATGGTCAAATGGGATTCTATCAGGAAGAAACCTGCTAAACTCTGCGACATGTTTACTGGGTACCATGCCTCGCAAGCACTGATTCAGCTGGCATTCGAGACTACAGGAATTACAGACGACAAGCTTCTTTCAATTCCTAAGATGGAAAAGGCTAATGCTGAACTTTTGGTGCACAAATTAGTTGACAATTTTTTGCGACTACGCTTTCCTATTCTTTTAGCTCTCAACAAAGTTGATATTTCTGGTGCTGTTGATAATCTAGCGAAATTTCAAGAACAGTTCAGTGACATGACAATGGTGCCAATTAGTGCAAAGAGTGAGTGTATTCTTCAGCAGAAGTGTAAGAGCGGTGTTATATCATACCAAAGTGGAGGATCTCATTTTGATTTCAATGTTCAGCAACAAGATACGAGTGACAAGTCTGAGAAAGAATTACAGGACATAAAAGACAGCATTCTTCAAGTGTTTGGTAACACTGGCGTGCTGCAAGCCTTGTCACAAGCTGTGAGACTACGGTCACCAGTCTATGCATTTCCTGTCGGTTGCCTTGACACCTGTCAATCAATCAATGTCGTTACAAATGACAAACCCCAAATTCTCCGGGACTGTATTGTTTTAAAACCAGGCACAACCATAGGAAAACTCTTTGACATCATGCTGTATCCCCCAGTTTCTCTTCTTGCTGGAGAGTATGTGAGAGCAGAAGGGATTAATTCAAAGGGTGCGAAAAATGTCTTACATAAACATGATGCTGTGAATGAGTTTAACCAGATTGTAAAAATCATGAGCACTAAGAAAGCTTCATCTGCAACAAAGATAAGAAATTAAAAATATTTTATTTACACTAAATTAGTTTTTTGTCACAACTGATGTACATTAAAAGAAAATAGTACTGAAAGGCTCAAGCAAGATAATTTTAATAATGCCGGTAGGTACCATATTTAAACATTGATAACTGTGGATGGCAAGACAGACATAAAAGAACAAAAATGTCAGGTCAAGCAATTGGCCCTCCTAGGTAAATTAATAATGCAGCCTATAATAAAGATAGTATCCTTAGGTGAAATACTTGATAATCATTGTGCTTTTTGTGCAAAGTATGATGAAAAATGACTTTTTAACTGAGAGTCACAGATTATTTATGTATGACTTAAAATGTAGATCTCATTTCGTTTCTTTGCTTCCTAATACATCTTTCAAGAAGAATTCTTCTTCTGTGTAAAATGTCAGTCCACAATTTGCTGCAAATTCCTTATCACTTTTGCCATGATCTTTTCCCCTTCCAGCTGCGTCACCAACAAAGAAACTTTCCTTTTTATCAACTTTCACATCACCATTACAGCTTTGGCAAAAGAACTCCCACATTCCTGTGCTGGGCTTACGATAGGCATCCTTGGATGTGGCCACAAGTATCTGGAATGGGAGGTCTACCTAAGAACAAATCAATAAGAGCATAAAATTGTTGAAGAGATCTGAGTATAATTATTTGTTCTCCTTGCTGTTAGTTTTTATTAGTAGTTTACACATGATTGATTTTTGGACACCAACATTGCTGCCAAAACGTCATTTGAAAACACTAGATACACTTGTGAAGAGCTATGTATTGGAAACTTTTTGCATGCGTTGTGACCATTGGCATGATTATTACTGGATAATAAATACTTGAACATTGTAAGCAGGCGATGGTCTACCTGCTGTGGCCAATGGTACTTGGTACAATTCTCCAAGTACCATAGGTGCAGTGTGCATCTGATTTTCAACTATGTTCTAGGTGTTTGGGATTGTGCAACAGCATCCTGGTCTTTCATCTTTAATCTATTACATCTTGTATATGAATCTTAGAAGAAGAGATTTGTTTAACAATTCAACTAGAAAAAATTGCAATAAAGTTGAAATCTTTAAGAAATCAAAAACCATCTCGGTTAAAAGTTTAAAAATATGACAATGTTTTGACGTTTGCTTAACATCATTATTAAGTCAATAATGAATGAAATGGGAACAAATATAAATGTAAAAGAATTCCTGGGAGACACGGGTAAAATAAAAGTATGCAAATATAAACAATGTATTCGCACGCAGATTCACGTAAAGAGTTTGGCGTGAATAGAGTCTTGAGTATTTAACTTGGGGTTCAATTCTTTAATGAATAACATCTCAAAAATAAGACAATCAAACTTAGATCTACATTTGTTTAGAACCGAAAACTGCTTGTCATCCAAATCAGTCTTCAATAGACCGTGTTGCTCAAGATGCCTCCCGATTGCAGAGTATTTGTGTTCATTAAAGCGCTGGTGTAAATGTCGGGCGGTGTACCCGACATAATCTGCGTCGCACAGATCACATTCAAATTTGTAAACCGCGCATTGATTGTTGACAATAGGGGGCTTCTCCTTTGGAGCGAGATCTTGGCCAATCATCTTGGTCTGAAAGACGGGTTTAATTTGGACACCAATGTTGGCGCTCAAAACTTAACAGTTGCTTCTTCACAGAGTTAGCTGACGGTTGATCTTTAAATGGAAGTGGGACCATGATGGTAGAGCTGTCATCTCTTGTATTCTTGGCTGCATCGATGTTATCGATATTATGCAAAAACTTATTGATTGCTGAATTGATCAAATCAATTGGGTAGTCCAGGTTGAAGAAAGTAGAGCAGAGCTTGTTGCATTCAGCAGAAAATGCAGTGGGAGTAGATGACAGTTCATGATATGCACGATGGATCATAGTGGCGAGTAAGCAATCTTTGTAAAATTTGTCCACATAGCTGTGGTAGTGCAGGAGTAAGCCAGTATTTGTGGACTTTCGGTAGACTGATGTTTCGAGCCTGTTGCCACTTTTGGTGATGTTCATGCCAACAAAAGGAAATCTTGCCTTATATAAACTGAATGCTGCCAGTTTCTTCAATCACAACCTTTCAATAAATTGTTATGATAAATTTTAAAATTGCCTAGTCTCCAAAGTTCTTTATAATATATATATATATATATATATATATATATATATATATATATATATATATATATATATATATATATATATATATATATATATATATATATATATATAACTAACTGCAGACAGTACTGTTTCGGCCTATATATATATATATAGTTACCTTTTTGACAAATCCAGCGAGTCTTCCTTTCTTTTCATCTATAACCTTTTGTTTTGATGCCTTGGCTTTACCTATTGCAGCTTGATTGGTGAAGATAACAAGTTTATATCCATCCTTGTGAAGACATGTTAGCTTCTCTATACAGTTTGGGTAAAGTATGGACCATGCATCAGGTCCATGTTTGAATAATGATGTCTTGGCTAATGTGCCATCAAAATCAAAACTTGCAATTTTCACTGAATGTTTGATTTCCCGTGATTCATAGTACATTAAGGGTCCTTTCCACTTCCAAGTGGCCAGTGAATTCCCAGTTTTACTGGTGTTGGACTTGAAGATTTCTGTGCCCTTCATTTCCACTTCTAGGAAATAACAATAATCATCATCGTCATCGTCAACCTTATTTAGTGAGGGTGACACTTAACAGCAAAGCTGACAAACCTGTGGCCCTCATTTCTGGATCAAATTGGAATTTGGAGTGTTGGTTTTTTTTGGAGGGAGGAAAACCAGAGAACCCAGAGAAAAACCCTCAGAGCAGGGATGAGAACCAACAACAAACTCAACCCACATGTGATGCCGGGTTCGGGAATCGAACCCAGGCCACAGCATTGGGAGGCGAGTGTTCTCACCACTGCGCAGTCCCTGCACCCCCCAAAAAAGCAAGGATTAAAATATTATTTAAGCTTGTTTAGTAATTTATTAAATTATACCTAATATTACACAAAGTAGTGGAAAGTGTTACAATTTGCATCTTTAACATTGACTTGAAATTTTTAAATATATGATAAACGTAGACATCCTAGTTTGCTGTAATAGCTGGAACTATTTGTGATCAATGTATTCTGGTGTATACATTATTATTTTTTATCCTTATAATTGCCCATTGCAGGGCTGTCATTAAGGGTGATAACCTGGCTGAGTATACTTGATTTCCCTTGATCCTACAGGTGACATTGCTGGTTATTGATAGAATTCAACCATGAAGTAACAAGTTTGCTACATGGGTGTGGAGAACAAGGCTATAGGTGACTCAAAACTTAGGATGAGTTTCTTTAAGAAAATCCAAGATTAGATTCTTAAATCTAACAACGGATGTCATGTTACGTTTCTTTACTAAACAGATCAATCCAAGATCTCTTGGATCAGGGTACATCAGTTCCTTTGACACACCATGATCCGAGAGATCTTAGATTGATCTGTTTAGAACAGAAATGCAAAATCCGTTTTCAGATTCTTTCAGATTTACGAATCCAATCTTCAATTCTCTTAACGAAATGCACCTTAAATCACAGCCCTGCTTTGGTACCATACATACATTATGGATGTAACACCTCTCCCCACAAATGTGCATCATTTGAGCCCTATGGCATCCCCACCATGAGGACCTTTACTCTAAAAATATAGGCCCCAACGAAGGTATCATCTGATTATCTGAAGGAGAACTGGAACTTTATCCCATGTTGTCCTAAATGGAATTTAGCCACAACATTCCTTTGAAAAGACAAATATCCGATAAAATTATACCCCAACATGATATTGAATTTATGGAGACCTCGGAAAAAACGCCGAGTTCCACCCTCTTTTCTCTCCCTCAGGCCAAACGTTGAATTGATCAATGCATTAATCAGACTATGATGGGCAAATGTTTTGTTTGGTTATTAACCAACAATAATTTAACGTATCACCTGCCAAGCAAAAAAAAAGTTCAATCTAGCTCAACCTAGTTCTCAGGGTCTCTCATCCTTATCACCCCCTGGAGCGAGCTCGCATCGAGTCTGAAATTTAGGCTCATCTTCGGTGAAAGAACCTGTATCAAAAACACTTGCCAGTGACGTAAAACAAAGAAGTCAACATAATAGATCCTAACTCTAGCAATAGCTACAAAACAAAGAAAAACTTCACGGGTTTTTACAGGTTACAGCGAGGGAAGCCCGAAATTTAATAAACAATAATTATAAAATAAAGATAAAGAAAGCCAAGGCAAAGCATCTCAACCGTCTCTTACCTTTTTTAGGCGCTCCAAAGAATCTTTTGATGTTACTTTGTCTGCCATCGTTTGTATCCTCCTCGACCTCCTCTATTTTTCTTTTCGCCGATTTTGAACTGCCCTCCGTTTTCGCCATTTTGATTTGCGGGCTCAATATTATTGATTTCAGCGGTTGCCTTCATGAACACCCGTGGTGTAAAACACGTGCAAAATGGCGGAATCGTGCACCATGTTGTAGTCTTTGGAGAAAATTCAGAGATTGGGATCATGTCCAGGCTTATTATCAAGAACCTTCCCAAGAATATAAAAGAGGAAAGAATACGTTCGATTTTTCGGTTAAAGGAGAATTAACAGACGTTAAGTTGTGCCACACAAAAGATGGAAAGTTCAGAAGATTTGGCTTCATCGGGTACAAAACAGAAGATCAAGCGAAAGCTGCGTTACAGCATTTTAACAGTTCATTTATTGATACTTCTAAGATAACCGTAGACTTTGCTAAAAGTCTTGGAGATGAATCGCTGCCACGACCTTGGAGCAGGTATTCGGAGGGGAGTTCTGCGAACGACAGATTGAAAAATAAAAAGGAAAAGAAAGCTGAGGAGCTGAAAGATCGAGTTTCAAAACCTAAAGGGGCGAAAGATCCCTCTGATACACATAGCATAAATAGAAAGAAGTCAAGTGTTGTAAATGAGAAGAACAATAAAGAGCGAACAAAAGCTTTAGATGACCTAGAACATGATACTGAATTTCAGGAGTTTTTAAGTGTACATAAACACCGTGGCTCAAAACAAACATGGAGTAATGATAATGTAGAACATGGCCAGCCAAAACCAAAGGAAAGTCAGATACAGCAAAGAAAAGAGAAAACAGTCACAGCAAATAAGGTATGAACAGAACTGCTTGGAATGAGAAGCTCTATCAAGCAGTTCTGCTATACTAGTTCTACAGTGGGGGATGTGTCAAAAACAAAGACCGAGGACCCTGTGGTATAAAAGGAAGACCCACTAGTCTAACACAAAGACCCTGTGGTCTAAAATCAAGACCCACTGGTCTAAAACCTTTTTCTTTAGGAAAAGACTCTACACTAGGCTAAATTGCTCTCATTTCTGTAGCGTATAAATTAAAATGTTGTCTTAGCTCATGACAAACTTGACAGTAATGTCATTGTCCTTTTCTCATGCATTTGAAAAATAGAATATTGGTCACCATTTCTATACTGTTGGAATTTAATTGTGTCAGACAATTTGACATATGCTGTACCGACTGAGATTAAGTAACTGTCAAGTTTGCCGTGCACTCGGATGACATTTTAATTTATGCACTACAGAAATGGGAGCAATTTAGCTTGATTCCCTGAAGACAAGAAAGTTTTAGACTGATGGGTCTTTGTTTTAGACCAGTCTGTCTTGGTTTTAGACCAGTGGGTCTTTGTTTTAGAGCACAAGGTCCTCGTCTTAGGCAGTAAGCCTTTGTTTTAGACCAGTGGGTCTTTGTTTTAGATGGGGGTTTTAGACCACAGGGTCTTTGGTCTTCATTTTTGGGTGTTTGTTTTCGACACACCCTTGCAATGGGTCTGTGGAAAGTGAGTGCCAGTGAGTCACATGACTAGCCCTTTCCAGTTAGCCTGAATAGCAGTCTGGTTAGCCTAAATAGCTTTGTGAGCATAGTTTATTAAGGAGACTGGTTATGAAACCCCTCTAACATCTTTGCTGTGACTCACCTAAATAGTCCTCAAGTAGTTAGCCTTTTTGTTAGGGTCAGTAGCAATTTCTGGTTCATATGGTTTGCATGGCTTGCTTACAGGTTAGCCAATTGGGAAATAATGCTCTGGTAGCTTAAATAACACTGGCTAGCCTAAATAACCTTCTTGTTAGTCTCATTAGCAGTCTGGCTATCCTAAATTAGCTTAGTAAGCTTACAGATTAGTCTTACTAATTTATTGGGGTCAGGGTTTGTAGATCATATGGCTCACTGGCTTGCTTTTTGTACACACTCTCCTGTGATGCGCCAGCATCCCATCAAGCATGAGAGAATACCTATTTAGTACTAGTCAAAATTATTGTAACAGAAAGTACTTTTAAGAACCTTAACAGAATGGCAATTATGAGTTAAATTTGCACTGCAATTATATTATGTCTCAGAGACCATTGATGCATTTGATCAAATGATGCAAATTGATCCATTTGATCCCCTGATCTATTGGATTGGAACATATTTTTATGTTTTGTAAATGCATACCTAATTTACTGAAATAAATTGGGCATTAGGAAATTATTAGGAAGGCTTCTGGTAGCTTTAAATATTGATAAGAAAGGTGCAGGTTTGAGTAAAATAATATTGCAAAAGGCTTCTTGCAGTGTGTTTGTAGTACCATTCATGAGGTGAGTATAATTGTGGTACCTGTTGGAAAATATTTGTAAAATCATGGCATATATTAGGAATTCTTACTAGTACTGTTAATATTTTAAGCCATGTTGATTTGTTTGTTCTTTACCCCCTCAGTTAAGGCTTTGTTCATGAAAGACGTGGCTTGTTTAAGTCATTGATTAAGTTCTATACTTTTTTATTGATTTCATTAGTCATCCAAGATCCAATTAAAATATGATGACTCTGATGACAGTGGTAATGAAGATGAAGTTTACGATGCATCAGGTACATTTAAATCTTCCACTAGAAAATGTGATTTCCTCCAATACATGAAACCCTCTTTAACAGCAGGGTATGTCTGACAGGAAGAGAGAGCATTCCTTTAACCAAATGTTGGGCACAAAAGAATGTCACTCCTTAGATAATTTTAAAATCTGAAAGATTGACCACTAGTACAGGTTTAACTGTGACATGCAGGTATGAAAAATTAATCTTGTGCTATGAGTATCCTACTTGTTCTTGCCTGCTAGTGTATTAACTGGCTGTGAAAAAATTAAATGTTTTATTAGATATGCAAAGCAGAAATAAAAAGAGCCAGTGACCCCAGGATTGGTTGAATGTTGTAGTGAAGGTCAACTGTATGCAATTTATTAGAATCCATAATTTCAATTTTCAGTTGCAGTATATATCCCCTACAACACCTCCGTTTCTCATTAAAATGTTCTGATGTATAAACATTTGTTGCAGTAGTCACAGAAGAGTGGACTGAAGATACAAAAAACAGTGAGGATGATGATGAGGAGGAGGCCAAAATAGCCAAGGATCCTAAACTGTCAGATATGGATTACTTAAAATCAAAGGTTGTTTCAGGTAAACAGAAGACTGTAAAGACCAAGAAAAGTAAAAGATCTCAGAATAATAAAATTGATGATTCAGAAAATGAAGAAGAGAGGAATAGAGAAAGTTTGGACGATGAACCTATGGATGTTAGTGCGAGAGAAAGTGGCCGGGACAGTAGTGATAGTAATGATAATAATGATGACAATGTGGAGGAGGGTTATGATGACGGAGACAAGGCTGATGGAGATGATGATAGTGATAATAACACAGAAGACAGTCCCAAAAAATCTTCTGCATTTGGAACAATTAAAATGAGGGGACTGCCTTTCAAAGCAAAAGAACAACACATCAAAGATTTTTTTGCACCTCTGAGAATAGTAGATATTAGAATAATAAAAAATGCCAAGGGAAAGCCATCTGGCTGTGCATTTGTTGATTTTGGAAGTGAGAAAGACATTAAGGAGGCACTGAAGAGAGATAGAGATTGTATTGAGGGTCGATATATTGAGCTGTTCAGAGACAAAGGAGAACAATCACTAAGTCAAGAGATTGATACTGAGAAACCCTGGATGAAGAAACTTGCTGCACAAGGAGGTGAAGAGGAGTTTGAAAGCATTGCAGAGGTAAGAGTGCAATATAGCGTCCCACTTGTGAGGGGGGAGTGGAAATACTTTAATTTAGTCATTTCTGCCACAAGAACTAGAATAATCTCCGGCCTGATTGGCCACTTACCTATTGTGCAGACTTGACCTTAAGGCAAAACTGAAGTACATGTAAATTACCAGTATTACCCAAAATAATATACCTTTATTTGAAACTTGATGTAGTCTGGTCGACTCTTTCTTCGTAACCTGGCCTATGCATGCTCAGAGGAAGACTTGCAAAACCTGTTTGAAAAGTTTGGTCCCCTAACTGAGACATACCTGCCACTGGACAAAACAACTAACAAGCCCACTGGAATAGGATTTGTTACATTTGTCATGCCTGAACATGCAGTTAAAGCTTTTAATGAGTTGGATGGAAAAATATTTCAAGGAAGACTGCTCCACATTTTACCATCAAAGGCAAAGGAGACTAAGGACGAAGATACAGGTTTGTGCTAGAATTGTTGTTGTTGTTGTTTTTTTTTTGAAAAAAATCCTTTCATGTAGTGTTCTTTTCGGAATTATAAGTTGGGTTAAAATATTTAATGAGAGATGATCTTTAAAAATCGAAGCTACTAATGTCTGTAGTATTAACTGCAAACAGAATTAATTTGCAAACAGTACCATAGAATTCCGAAAGTAACGGTCCCCCCCGAAAATAACGGCTACCCGAAAGTAACGTTAATTTTTTGCCCTCCTATTAAATCCCGAAAGTAACGGTCCCCCCGAAAGTAACGACTCCCCCGAAAGTAACGGTCCCCCGAAATTAACGGCATTTTAATAAATTACCCTAAAAAGGTAACAAAACACTGTTGTATTTAATGTTCATTACTTTGCGTCGGCTTACAAAGCGATCTTAAGGAGTACAGTGACCGTATTTAAAGTAACATATTCAACTGGAGCGAGAGAAATACAAATAATATCTCTTTTTTGGTAAGTAACTCAAACAAGAAAAACACCAAGGTTTGTCTTAAAACCGTATATCTTTCAATGTATACAGATCAGAAAACTAAAACTTGTAAAAATTCTCAAATTGTCTTGGAGCACATGCACATGCTTGACTGAAGAACGTTTAAAGAGTCGTTTTTGCATGATTTAATCTGTGATTGAAAGTTATGAACGCTGCAATACTTTATTGAAATTAAAGTGTCCATACTGCCAAAAAGTTATTTTAGGTTTTCAACATCTCCATAACATCTAATAATGTCTTCAAACCCAAAAAAGTGAATTCCGATGCTTTTTGCCATAAAATCAAGCTTTAAATTTCCCGCCTTGGCCACGCCCAATGAAGATGACCGTGTCATGTTAGATTGGTGACGAATGACGTCACTTCAGGAATATCTCGAAGCTTTATTCTTTTATTTTGCTTGCTTGACGACCGCATTGCTTCGCAAACTTCAATTTGTTTGTTTTTTGGCGGGGAAAACTCCTCACCACTACTGAAACAACAATTACCTAAACTAGAAGGATCTCGTGATTCCTGACTTGACGTCACGACCCATTCAGAAACCCAGACTCTTTTCTGCACTGACTCACGGTCAACTTCATTGGGCGTGGCTGAAGCGGGAACTTTAAGGCGATATCTTAGGGAGTTAAAATCTCAGAATCCAATTTTTTTTCTTAGAATACCTTTTTACACAGTGTAGAGCTACCATAACTATAAAAACCCTGTTGGCGGTATAGACACTTTAATTTGTCAGTAAGGAGTCAAAATGTACCCTACAATTTTAGTAATCGTGTATGTATAGCGGTCTGTTTTGTTTACTGTTTGTTCATCTGGTTGAGTTACATTGTGGTAATATGCCTAAATGTCCTCTTTGTCTTAGTTCATTTTGAGTTACAAACGTTTTTGAACTGTCCGAAAATAACGGCTACCCGAAAGTAACGACTACCCGTAAGTAGCGGCCCCTTTTGCCGACAAAATTCGAAAGTAACGGGGGCCGTTACTTTCGGAACTCTACGGTATTGACAATAATTTGACTGCCTGTAGATGGAACAAATCTGGCAACAGTTGGCCTATCACTCTTTGCATGAGCCGGCTTTCAGCTGTGTTTGGAGTGCTTTTGTTGTATGGGTGAGGCCAACTTACAGATATAGCAGCTGTACCTTTTACCTTAAATCTGTTTCCAAATTTCCTGTATGCCTTATCTGTGATTGCAGCTGATCAGTGAATGTTCATAAAATTGCGGATAGCAAGCCAGAGTCTTTTTGTCTATACAGATACTGTGACATCTTTCAAGTCAAAACGTGATGCAAAGAAGAAAAGTCTGAGCAGCCATGATCATAACTGGAACACACTGTTTCTGGGAATGAATGCTGTGGCTGATGTTATGGCGGAACAGTATAACACTACAAAAGGCAGCATTTTAGATGATGCCTCGTCAAGAAGTCTGGCTGTACGCATGGCTCTAGGAGAAACACAAGTTGTTACAGAAACAAGAAAGTTTCTTGTGTCTGAAGGAGTTAAGCTTGATGTTTTTGGGCAGGTGTGTTTTGCAGATAACTCGCTTAGCTTGTTACATGTTCTCTTAACTGTCAAACTGAACTCTTGATGTCAGGCTTAAAATTTTACTAAGTAAGTGTAGAGAGTACAGTCAACATAAGGAATTATTTATATCATGAACACACTAATCATGATTTCCTCATCTTAGCCGTCAGGTAAGAGGAGTAAAACTGTCATACTCGTGAAAAACCTTCCATTTAACACACCATGTGAAGAACTCAGGAATATCTTTGCACCATTTGGAAAAGTTGCGCGGCTTGTGCTGCCTCCTTCAGGAATCACAGCTCTTGTGGAGTTCTTTGAACCAAGTCAAGCAAAGAAAGCTTTCCAAAAGTTGGCATATAGCAAGGTAAATTTTGAGTTATTCACTAAAGAAAAGCATGGGAGGCACTTGCGGTGAACACAAGGACATCTGTAGTCTTTATAACATTGTGCACAGATGGTTAAAACACACTGATACTGTTTGGCATCCTACTGAAACACTTTTGTTGATATTTGGCAATACTTTGAAAGGAACTGAAAGTTTTCTAGAGGATTGAAGCTTTAAGATTTCTGGCGAGGCCGAAGTAAGAATTACATATCTCACTCACTTATGGAAAGGTGCTCTGACTAACTGCTAAACACTCTTTTGTACTTGCAGTTTAAACACGTCCCTCTGTACTTAGAGTGGGCTCCTCTTGGAGTATTTTCTGGAAAACCTGAAGAGAAACTCTCGGGAGAAACATCAGAAACGACAAAGAAGAAGAAGGTATACAATATTACGGCATTTGCGTGTGTCTGTACCTCTATCATGCAATGTATGCTACAAATCAGTGTTGATCTATAATACAACATGCGGAGCAGGCTGTGCAATTTCCAAATTGTTAGTGAAATATAACACTATTCTTGTTTTAACAGTCCTGGCACACAAGAA
>JAHPZR010033548.1:0-10940 GCA_019787425.1 Platygyra sinensis | reverse complement strand
ATGGTAATAAAACGTTGTTGAATCGGGCGCATTCTTTTGTGGCCGAAAAACTGGGCCAGCTGGCCGATAACTGGGCCTAAGAACGAAGCCTTCATTTTCGTTATTACTCAGGAGAGAACAGCGTTGAGCGGTCGAAAGCATTACATATATAAACTGAATGCTGAACCTAGTTGTGTGTAAAGTATCTATGCCTTACGGCAATTGCAAGGTAAGAAATACGAGTTTACGTTTTTTGTGGCCGAGAACTGGGCCCCATACTGTACTGCGAAAACTTCAAAACTAGCTACATGTAGTTTCGTACGCAGGCTGATTTCGTACACAGGCTGTTTATTGTCACTGATTCCTGTCATAAACCTGATGGCACAATTACAAATACCAGCAATGTAGATTTCAGGCCGCAACTGTTCATCTCCAGACTTCAGTTTCGTGTCTTCATCATATGAATGACCACAGCTATATGCTTCCTCTTTCTCATAAAAAAGATCAATTATTTTGCACCTCTGTAGTAGCAAAATAGCTTGGGATAACTATGCGCCTCTGCAAATGATATCTGAATACTTTCCAGTTCGTGGTAGGCCTCTAAATCGTGTAAAAAGCCGAGTTCTTTCGAACATGCCAGAAACAAGCAGCGGCCATATTGGAGATGAATGCTGGTAGACCCTGGAACGAGTCCTATAAACCATGATGCAATGCTCTGAAATGCGCAGTTGATTTCAACGGTCAAGCGATACAGTAGTCAGTGTAGCCTGCGAACAGGCTCCCAACGAGGTCGGAAAAAAAATATCGGCGAGCGAGTGGGAGTCGGGATGTCGTGACTCCGCGAGCGAAGCGAGTGGGACGCGGGGGAGCCTGTAGACATTGTTTTCAATGTACCCTTCCGCCCCTTAATGATTAGCCTGTTGCATATCTGTCAAGGAGGTAATTAAACCTGTCAAAATGGATGGGTTTCCCCGCGCTGATAAATCGGCTTTTTATAACAATCTACCGTAATGATGGTAAATAAAGTAGACAGGCCAAACACGACTCCTACGAGAAAAGGAGAAAACTAGAGCCGTTAGATCGTGCTAGGCGGCAAGTTTTAGGTCTACAATCAGAACGAAAGCCGAACAATGGCATATACAACCGATACAACACGCAACACAGTCGACAGACTTGCGCGTAATGAGTTAAATTTAAATCCTGTGGTATTAAGAACAAACAAAGGAGAAATAAACCTATACAATCGAGCTCCAGGAATATAAGCTCGATCAGATAGCTGCAAGAAACATTTCTCTAGACAAGCCTATAGCTTTCTCGAAGTTAAGCTACGGCGTAGGAGGGCAAATATGACACCCGTGATAAGAATCTACCTACTGTGACTTGCAAAACAGTCCTAATCATAGCCAAGCCCGGCGTCACAATATAGAATGCGAGTAAGCAACACGTTCACAGTAATATTTTTTTCCCTTAAAAGTAAATACTTGGGAGACTTAAAAACAAATCTTGCAATACAAATGAGCCAAAACAATACACTAACACATGGCAAATTATAGAGGTGTCAAACTCAACGAAGCAACACGCAGATAACAGCGGAAATCACGCAGACCTATGACTTCTTAAATTTTGCCGCCTAGCACGATCCAACGGCTCTAGTTTTCTCCTTATAAACACAATACGAAATGCTTTCATGAACAAGAGTGAAGCGGCAAAAAGGTCGAAAGACCGAAAAACAAACGGCAACTCCAAATCTACAAATGGCACGAACCGTAGGAGTCGTGTTTGGCCTGTCTATTTTGTTTACCATCATAGACGCGGCAGCAATTGAAAACTTAGGCTTTTCTCGCAACCAGTCGGTAGAATTGCGCAAACATCGCGCTTCTACGCCACAGTTTCCAGGCATAGCTTCTGCTCACGTTTCAAACCAGAGATATGACGAAAATGTTGCAAAGAATTGCTTAAAGCTGCTTCAAATTCGTCGTCAGTGAACTGTGCATTGCACGCGGAAACCGTTGTTGACGGTCTCGGCAAGAATTATGCTAATTTACAAGCAGTTGTCAAGATCTGTCAATTATTTATCTCAGAGCTGTCAACAGTCATCGGTTCAACCAATCAGATCTTGATACCAGGAGCTGGTATCATGGAACGGCGGCATCAATAGAATGTCTACAGGCTCCCCTGCGCACTCCCTCCTCACCAGACCGCTCTCGGCTCTTCCCTGCTCGCCCTAGACTACACTCGACTATCTCGCCCTAGAAGCAACCGAACGGGAGCCTGTTCGCAGGCTATAGTCCAGTGCGAAGATATTCTTAGAACAAATCTGGATCTTTTGGCTCAAGGAAGAAATGTAAGTATAAAGAATCGTAAGCCTTCTGGATTAGGACTTAAAATAGTGTTTTTGATGATCAATACTGCACTGATTTGCCAGTAAACTCGATCTTGGCCATGGCAAATACATGTATGCCTCAGCCACTTTTGATCTTAATTGTCGTTCTTCTTGTCCATTTCAGCTTTTGAGTTACAATGAAAACTTAAACAAAAAAGAATTGAAAGCTTGTCTTAGAACTTGATCTTAAATCATGTTTCTATTATGAGCAATTGCTTTTAATTTACATGTAGCCTTTTAAGTGGTGAAATTGAACAAAACTTATCATCTGATTTTAATCACATGCTGCTGGGTGTTTTTGTTGCAGTTATTGAAACAGAAAAGCTTGAAGTATGCATTCACAAACAAAACTGCATGGTTGAAATGCTAAGTGAAATTCAATTCACAAACGTGAGTGATGATATTGTCAGTATTTCCATCAAACTGTGGGAGCCTTCAAGGCAAAAATTCCAAATTTGAATTTGAAGCTATTATATAAAGGAAATGTTGGTAAGATTAAATACATGTATGCATGCCATATTTAAGAAACCATTGAATTTAGCAAATGAAATATTAAATCTTGCACAGGTTGTCTGTAATAATATTACATTTAAAGAAATGTTTTCAAAAATTGTTAACTAAAATTAACACTTTTTTCAGATTGTATCGTCCAAAAGTATAGTGGAAAAGTGGCCATTAAGTGCTGGGCAGACATCAGAAGAGCTGTAAATCAGAAGTGCAATGATATTAGGAAGAAAAATACGCCAGGCTCTGCTGAACATCAGCAAGAAGAAAGTTAGAGTCATTTATCATTAGTTAATTACACTGCAGCCAGTTCTAAAGAGTAAAATCCATCATCCAGAACCAGGCTTTTAGCCAGACCTAAAAAACTGGGCATCCAGGACGCACGTTTTCCCATAAAATTAAATTGATTGAGAACCTTTGTGTGGGTGGACATCATAATAACTGTTAATCAAATGTGCAATGATATTTGGACGAATACGGCAGGCTCTGCTTAACATCTGCAAGATGAAAATTCGAGACATTCATCTTAATTACACTGCAGCTTTCTAAAGAGTAAAATCCATTATCCAGAACCAGGCCCCAGTTGTTCAAAGGCTGGATAACGCTATCCACCGGATAAATCACTATCCAGCGGATAAGTGTTAACAAAACAAACCGAGCTATCCACTGGATAGTGATTTATCCAGTGGATAGCGTTATCCACTTTTCGAACAACCGGGGCCAGGCTTTTAACCAGACCTAAAAAACTGGGCATCCAGTGGAAAAGTGGCCATTAAGTGCTGGGCAGACATCATAAGAGCTGTTAATCAAAAGTGCAATGATATTAGGAAGAAAAATATGGCAGGCTCTGCTGAACATCTACAAGATGAAAATTAATCATTCGTCGTAATTACACTGCAGCCCTCTGAAGAGTAAAATCCATTTTCCAGGATGCAAGTTTTCCCATAAAATTAAATTTGATTAGGAACCTTAAAGTTTTTTATAACATAGCTAGCAGAGCCACGCAATCAAATTTAGTATACGTAAGCGTGCTTAAAATCCCGATGGTGCACTCTCGCGCTGATGGCGTGAGCAAATCGCTTTGCCAGAAAATTTTTTTTTCGCGCGAGCGGCCATTGTTAGCGTGGGGAAAAATATTCAGATATTTCGCGACAATAATGGATAGAAACAGAGACTCCACCCACCAGTCCCAAAACAAAGACAATTTCCGACCTTTTCTCTTGGGCTGGAGTTCTTAAATGAGGCAGAAAAAGAGAAAAACAACGGAACAGGAGACTCAGCATCGGCGCCATCACGATTCGCTTCACTGTTCGAGGGTGAAATGCAATTTTGACAGAAAGACACTCTGGTAAAACCAAACAAGTTACAAACTGGTCTGTTTCATCCTTCAAAGGTAAGCTTAAATTTTTCCGTTTTGAAATTGTTAAATATGAAACTCGAGCTTTCAAAAGAAAGATTGAAATAAAACCAATTCCTATTTTGTTTATTTCGCTTACCGCGAACAATCACTTCTGATATTGTTGTCCGTTATTCGCGTCGGATTTTATGCACAATTCCACCGGCTATGTTATAAAACAATTGGTTCATGCTTTTAGCTGTGCACTATCGAGTTATGGAGCACTTGGGAAGTTTGGAGAGCACTCAAGAAGCTAGAGTTGCCCTCGGCTACGCCTCGGGCAACTCTTACGCTTCTTTCGTGCTCTCCAAACTTCCCGCGTGCTCCATAACTCGATAGTGCACGCTAAAGCATGAACCAATTGTTAATTAAAGGTGGCTGTGGTGTAATAAGGGAAATTTTATTATTATTATTATTATTGTTAGAATTAGAGTAATTTTTCTACCTACCGGGGTATCTTAAAATTTTAAAATTGCCTTCCTTTGTTCGAAAATATGCCCCTGTCACATACCGGTATTCTATTTTTATCTTTTTTCCTGTTCTAGGAAAAAAACTGACCTTTGAAAAATGTTAGACCAGGGGCTTATTATCAGATTTTAATGGTAATGCATCGAAACTCACAATTCATTACATGTACTGCCTTTTTTATGTTTATTAAAAGTTGAGTTTGCGGTGAAAATCTGCAAGTATGAGCCTAGTTTTTAAGAAACATTTTTATTATTAGAATGTGTCATGTTAAGTTTGAGAAAAAAATATTGATTAGACATGCCTCTTTTGTAGAGCTTCATTTCCTTGTTTGGAGTACATGTATGTCATGGTAAATTATCAACGTTCATCAATTGTGCAAGGAACAAATATATATAAAAAAATAACTGGCTCGTTTTTTAAGCTTTCTGCAAAAATCTCTGCCAAAAGGGGCGTGTTTTTTTTTGCATGGAACATTTAATGTTTTCATAACTAAGTTAGTTGAGTGGCACACAAAAAGTTAAAATAAAAAAAAAAGCATTAGTGAATGCTGTCAACTACCCAGACAACCATAGACTATTATTAGAAGATTATTGTATAATAATCAGAATCTCAATACATGGAAACTGGAAAAAAAAAACAAAAAAACAAAAAGGAACCAAAACACTTTGTTAGAATAAGCTAAGTTATCATCTAAAAATTGATTGGATGTGCCTCTTTTGTAGAGCTTCCATTTCTTTGTTTGGAGCATGTAATTGTAAATTATCAATGTTTGTTCAATGTGTGGGAAACATTTGAAAAATTATAACTGGCTCCATTGTTAAGCTTTCATCAAAATTTTATGCAAAAAGAGAAATGTATGTTATGTTTGAAGCAGTTGCATGTATCGCAAGTAATAACTTAAGTGACTAAAAATATGGTTCAAAAAAATCATTTATTTAGTGAATTCTATAACTTACCCAGACAGTCTAATATAAGTTCAAAATTGTATATTTAGAAGAATGATTCCTGCAATAAAATGGACTCACCGGTCTTTTTAAGTCACCTTTTGTCAATTTATTTTTGGTCTTTGTTAGATTCAGTAACTTAAGGTTCTTGCACATTTTCAAATATCTTTTGCAATAATTTCATCTTTGTAACTGAACGTCCTCAGAGATCTCAAAAATATCTCACCAATTGCTGCAAATATCAAGTAAAGATCTTCAAGGATTACACCACAATCTTAAAGGTTTATGCAAAGATATATGAGAGGACCTGCAAGGATCTTACAAAGGTCTTCAAGATTTTGGCAAAGATATGCAAAGATCATTGAGGATATTGCAAAGATCTGTAAGGATATTACAAAGATCTGTAAGGATCTTGCAAAGACCTGCAAGGATCTTGCAAAGACCTGTAAGGATCTTGCAAAGAACTGCAAGGATCTTGCAAAGATCTGTAAGGATCTTGCAAAGACCTGTAAGGATCTTGCAAAGACCTGTAAGGATCTTGCAAAGAACTGTAAGGATCTTGCAAAGAACTGTAAGGATCTTACAAAGAACTGTAAGGATCTTGCAAAGAACTGTAAGGGTCTTCAAGGATCTTGCAGAGATCTGTAAGAATCTTACAAAGATCTGTAAAGATCTTGCAAAGATCTTCAAGGATTTACAAAATTCCTGCAAAGATCTTCGACATACATGCAAAGACCTTCAAGGATCTTCAAGGATATGGGCGAGGTCCTTGAGGATCTTGGCAAGAATTTGAAAGATCCTTTAAGATCCTTGAGGATATTTCATAAAGATCTTCGAAGATCTGCATAAGGATCTTCATGCAAATCTTCAAGGATCTTTAAAGATCCTACAAAGATTTTCACCAGGGAACCCCATTGACACCCTCAGGAATCCGAATGTAGCAAACTCACTCCATACTTTTGTGCCAGAAACAGGGCAAAAATCTGAGCTTCCAAAACATGCTGTTCTGATGACTTTCTGATGGCTTTGTCAAAGTTCTGCACTTACATGTAATATTTTAACCTCAAAAGTTTTCCATCCGTCAGACTTCATACTTAAAAGGCTTGGCCAGGTTTTGCTATTACAAGTGACGAGCACCATAGAAGAATGGGCAAACAGGAGCTGCCACTACACTTCTTTCCTTCTAGTCACTTCTTTGTGTGCTTTGTGACAAAACAAAAGTGCAATCAAGCATTTTTTTACATGTTAAATTACATGTTGGTTACCTTTTCAAGCCTAGACATCACAGGAAGCCTTTAGTCTTGAGCACAGATTTTCTTGATGTCATGATGGCCAGTGAGATGCACCTAAAGCAGTACCATTTTTATAGTAAGCAGGAAGTAAATTTAATTATATAAGTACCACTAGTTACCAGTATGCTTAAAGGGGCTCAGTCATGGTACTTTGACTTATTTTAAGCATCGACAAAATTACTGTTAAAATTGAACGAAACCTGAAAATAATACTTTACAAAGATAGAAAAACATTCACAAAATTATAATACACCATAAAGGAACAAGGATGGTTAAGGATGAAGAAGGACTGACACCGATTACAAATGACGAAATTGAAAAGTTAGCTTTAACTTTTCAAACAGTTTAAACCATGACTGAGCCCCTTAAAGGGGCACTGTCACGAGAATTTTGCTGTTTTAGGTCAGTTCTGTGCTAAAATCATTACTTTAAGGCTTTAATCATGAACAAAAAACTTCTGTAAAGCTACGGCGAGGATATCAAATGAATTTTATCGGAGAGGGCTAACCATAACAAATTTCTTGAGGATATTTGGAACTCGTGGCATCAAAACTTGAAAAAATTGGCCAATTTTTCAAATTTCAATCCATTTCCATCCGTGCCATCCATAGCGACAGGCGACAGGAAACAGTCTCAATACCTTCAAATAGTCTTAAATAACAAAACTAGATCATTAGTTTTGGAATTCAAATGATGTGAAGGCACCTTCTAGCTTTTTATAAAGTTGCCAAATAGCGTGACAATGCCCCTTTAAATTCAGCATACACAGAAACAATTCTAGCAAAGCTACATGTAAAGTATTTTTGCATTTTATGACATTTACATTAAGAAATAGAAAACATGTACTACACTGTATATGCATGTTTCTATCAAGTAATGGAAACACGAATGGAAGTTTGGGAGAACAAGAAATGCAGTAGGAACATGAGCCAAAGGCAAGTGTTTCCACAGCTTTTTCGAGTTCTCCCAAACTATAATGTCCACGCCAATAGATTTGACCAGTGTTTCAACAACATAACTTGTAACCAGCAGCAACCATGATGATATCTGAACAACGATAACATGAGCTCCGGAAAACTATTTAAAAATGTGAGTCCCGTATGTGACACCGCTGACCTACACATATCGACATTACACAAACTTTCACGAGTGTTTCAATATATACCGGTAAATCGACAGAAACATGGACAACATGTTTTCTATTTCTTTAAGAAAACTCTGTGACAAGAAAAAGGAAAACAACCTGTTAACTTTGATTATCAAAATGCAAATTCTCTTTGCTCCCACTATCATTATGTCATCAGCTTGTGCCAGTTCTGTGTTTCCATTGAGTTATAGGAACACGATTATTAACCAATCAGCATGCATACTTTCTTAGGACAGTTTTATTAGCTACAAAATTAAATAGCAGTAAGTCCACATCGCTCTTTGCCTTTTTAGCATAAAAATAATTTTTTGTGCACCAACCAGTCCATGCATCAACCAAGCATTTGATCCTCATGAAAATTTAACATTCCAATGCAAACAAAAATGTATCAAGACCTTCAGCTTCACAACTTTTTGAATCAAGTGGTACGTTATGTAACTAAAAGAAGTCTCGATCAATCATGCTGGCTCCAAGTGAACCACATAAATGGGCAGTCTATGCCCTCTACACTGCCTCAAGAGCCCGGAGGAGGTACTCCCATGAATTTTGGATAAGGGTGTGCCACGAAGGTTCTTAAACCCTAACCCTATTTAAGGATTCAGAAAGCGAAAACTGATACCCTTTTCAAGGCCCAAGCATTCGTTTAGGTGGGTGTTTTCACATTCCACTATCAGATAAGACAACTTAGCTACCCTATCTAAGGACCACACCAGAACACAGTAACAAGAGGGTCAAAAAAGATACCCTATTTAAGGAACGAGAACCTCAAAAACCATACCCTATTCCGCGGCAAGTACTTATGCACTTATCAGCAGCAATCCAGGGGGCTTGACCCCGGGGAACCCTCGTGCATTTGCACCACAAGACATTTGAAAATTCAACCTACCCAGGGCCAATATTCTTCCACAAAAAGCTACCACTGTCCCTCCCCAGGGGAACATAATTTGAAAGGACTCCATAATTTCCCTCCATAATTTTTAATAAAAGTTTAACAATAATATATGCAGTAAGCAAAAATAGCTAGTCACTGGTTTGAGGCACCAGTCTCTTTAAAGGCATGGGTTCGGATCCTACCGCTGCCACCATGTAAAGACAGCAAGTACTTTCGTAACAAACGACGTTTATTGTTCAGCAGGCAATAAGCGAATGAATACATGTGCCAATGTGGCTGGCAAAAATCTAGAAACTATTTCCTGTAATACAAGATACAAACATGTACTAAAGTTGGTGAGTTCTTGTGATTAGAGGTAAACCACAATAGTTTCGTCACACACCTGTTTTCTGCACACAGCGAGGTTGAGCTTTATACCTTGTAAGTCATAGAATGACAGTATTTCAACGAGCATACACTTCAGCCTTTTTTACTATACACCTATACAGGGCTATATACCCAGTCCCTGGGGTCCCGATTTTTCACTTTCTAGATGATGGCCATGTTACAAATCCTGCAGGTCTTTCCCCGTGTATCTTGGCTCGGAAGTGCAAAAGCAGTCCAATGCCCCCCTCCCTGGCCAAAAATTGGCGACAAAAGTCAGCAAATCCTGCGCTATTCCCCTGTATGTCCCCGGGCTAAACCCCCCCCCCCCCTCAGGATGGCCAATGATAAGTGCATTATATAGCCCATATATGGGAGCCCCCCACCTGGGGGGGGGGGGGGGGAGGCTCAAGAGTGCTGTTGTCTCCAAGAGCTGTTAGATGTAGAGTTTGAAGACATACAAATGGAAGTCAGAATGGAAGTTTTATTCCTTCACAACAGGAATCACTGAATGATAACAGTAATCAAGCTTACCAATTTCCATTTGGAAATACTACTGTACTTAACTTGCCAACCACAGCGATCGCGAGCCTTCAAAAACAGAGAATAGCAACATGTTAAAAAAACAATCGTCAAATAATCGATTTGCTTCCGGGCCTCGAATGCCGCGTAAGCCAAGGATGTGAGGTAAAACAAATGTCAGACTGCAATTCTTTCCAAATCGTTGTTTTCGAATTGCCAATCGCAATCCTTCATAAGGCTTCACCTGATTCATTCACACTTCGTAAAGAACACTACCATCCCTTCCAAAAACGACATAAGATTCCCTTATCAACGAGCGATTGAATACGCTGCTTGACTCAGCTACGTTAGTGAGCAGCGATCACAGTTCATTTGTACAATAAATCGCCCTAGACCAAAACAAGGTTATGATTAATGGTTTAACTATTGCAACCATCGATAACTGTGCTGTACACGTCGGCTATCAAGTATCTAGTTTACACTTACCATGAAAAGACGACAGGCTGAGAAAATTATCTGCTACACCTCGGGTTAATGGTTGTAAACTGGACAAGCTTGATGACTAAGTATACTTCTTATCAACCCATGACTACAGGATATGCCGACCATAACAAAATGAATCTCTGAGTAAACAGTTACCTTTACTACAAAGTATTAAGCTTGAATGTACTCGACTCGTTGAAAGCCGACCGAAGCTTCTCTTTCTAACTCGTTTGCATACCTAATTGACGGGCTTTTGAGGGTTTCAGACGACGCTCCAGACACAGACTATTATTATTGTCATTTTCATTGGTCAATTAGGTGTCACATGTCAATTCATTATTCATTTCTGGTCGTGTTCAGATCAGAGTCAACAAAGCGAGCTCACTGGAGTCAATGAACACGTTCATGTCAGGGGCTCACCGCTGATTTATCATGCCGAATTTAATTTAGACACTCCGCGGCCCACTCCACGTAGTTTCATAAGAACTCGTTGCAAACTAATGAAAATATCTATGGGACGTCCTAAGTTTGGCAACTTTACAAAGAAGCTTGATCAGGGAAGCCGGA
>JAHPZR010033544.1:2500-13758 GCA_019787425.1 Platygyra sinensis | reverse complement strand
TAGTGGGTTCATCGACGATGTTTGACTTGATGTGCTTATATGAAATATGCCCAGATTCTCGTAGCATGTAAGGGTGTTGTCTAACTAACCATGTTTGCATTCACAGCTTCAGAAGCATAATAGAAGCTACTGAAAAGTTAAAACAGTAATCTGGTAATTTTCCCGGGGGTGGGGGCATTAGAATAGCGTTTCGGCCCGGGTAGGGGGGATTTGAACGAAAATTTTCCAAAAATTCAAATGCCCAGGGGGTTGCCCGGAGGGGGGATGTGGAAGCTTTGGTTTGACTGGTGCATTAGTATATACTAAAACAACTATTCACGTCAGTCAGTGTCGGTGGATATCCACCGCTAGCCACCTCCACTTCAGTGAATGGTTGTTAATTATCTTTCAAAACAATAAAGCAGCACATGAAATCTTTTTTACATCTTATGTCATATCTTTTATTTACTCAAGTCAACAAAGGATATATGGTGATTTAAAAACTGTAACAAAACACTCACAAACGAGGAAAAAATGCTTTTATCAAAAATTAAAAATCACCTTGACTAGTTAATTATATATTTAACTTAAATCAATTTACAGTCTGGATTATGTCGCCGTAAGATGTGCAGGTTCAACTCTACATAGTCCTCTTGATTCCCATATTGAATGATGCAGTTGCGACTAACGAAGGCTGAGTTACCCTGAGAGAAATAGAAAAGACCTGCATGGGGCGCACGCGCTTCTTTACAGTCTTGGATTAAAAAAGAAAGGAAATCTACGACAGATGAGTATAAAACGACACTTTTTCTTATCGGGTCGGTGAAACGAAGTACGAATACGAAGAAGTTAATATCTTCTGTCTGTATTAACACTCTCGTATTGGCCAACTCTCTTGTGTCCATAACAATTAAGTTATTCTCAGAACTCATATGGGGCTATCATTGTTGCAGATTAACTAACAGAGGAGTATTGTTAATACAATTTTTCTAGTTACTAACAAATTGCATTGCGTTCCTTATTCTCCAGAAGCAACGTTTCTACTTCCATTTTCCAGGAAATTCCTTATGAAATTGACCAAATTTTCACCGTGACCGATGTCACCACATTCTCACCATGCAATTGGTTCAGCCAGACAAAAAAACCTGCATTCCCAGCAAGCAAGAAATTGGCTGGGTTTAAGGTGGCTGAAAACAGTTTCCAGTACTTTCCAAGACTCACAGTTTGATGAGTCATTACAACCACTCTATACCGGTTGATGCCAAAGTCATGGTATCAACAAACTACCCAATCATTGGTAAACACGTTGGTATTATTTTCGTCACACAATAGGTTACCATAGCAACACCATAACCTGCTAAAAACACCCTTAATTTCAGCTTTAAGCGCTTATAACTCAAAAACGAGCTCGGTGACCCCCATTTTTTATTATGGAATTGTAATCAGCATGATAAGATGCAACTTTTTGCAAAGTTAAAAAAAAATCTACGAAGGGGGTTCAGAGCCACCTTAAATTTTCGAAAATTTAAGGTGGCTCTGAACCCCCTTCGTAGAAATTTTTTAAACTCTGCAAAAAGTTGCATCTTATCATGCTGATTACAATTCCATAATAAAAAATGGGGGTCACCGAGCTCGTTTTTGAGTTATAAGCGCTTAAAGCTGAAATTAAGGGTGTTTTTAGCAGGTTATGGTGTTGCTATGGTAACCTATTGTGTGACGAAAATAATACCAACGTGTTCACCAATGATTGGGCATTTTTTTGATACCATGATTGTAGCATCAACTGATAAAGGGTGGTAATAATGACCCATCAAAATCTACGTCTTGGAAAGTGCTGGAAACTGTTTTGAGCCACCTTAATTAAAGAACAGCTTCAGATGAAAGCTAAACTTTTAAATTACAACAGGGTTGGACACTTAATTTTGAGAGCACTCGCCATTCGGGCGAGTAACCCTCAAAATGCACTCGACCGGAGTAGTTATCACTCGCTCAAAAGTTGCCCCCCCCCCCTCCCCCCTCCGCCTTCCACGGTCAAATCATTCCCTTACCGTGATCATGCTGTTGCCACGGCCAACCAACTTGCCATTTCACCGCAAACTTCCTCGTCCTGTCAGTCTTCTCGTAATTCTTTGAGTCACGGGCAGCTTTCGGGTATTTTGCTGTCTTTTCCTCTTCAACGACTTTCGGAACTCCGGAAGGGGCGGTTCCAGCTTGGGCACCAGAAGTGACCAGCGGTATCACGCGTTACGTAATATTAAAATAGGGAGGTTAAGCACACGCGTTTTTGAGACGCGGACGGCAACCGGAAGAGAGCATTTCGCGTGGTAGGAAAGTATTGTCTCTTAGATTTTTATACTTCTCATTTCTAATGGAGAAAAGACACTTACCAATGTGAATGTGGTTGTGTGCGGGAAAGTTAAAAGTGAAAACAGCTCACTTCTGGTTACCGTCCGCGTCTCAAAAACGCGCGTGCTTAAGCTCCCTAGTTAACTATAACTACGAGGAAGCCATTATTGTTTACTTTTTTGCGAAGCCCAATGTTGCGCTTCAACGCCAATTTATTGGACAGTTTTGAATATAAAACTTTGCAAAATAGAAATGGACAATGGTAAGTTTGTGTTTAGAAATTTATTGGCAAAACGGAATGTAAAAAACATCGGGTTTTTTTGCAGTTTAATTAATTTCTTGGCGATGAAAATCGCACTCGTTAAACGGGCGAGTGAACTGCGTGATTTGCGCTAGCCCGACACTTTAGACCCTCGCCTGAGTGAGCGGACGAGTGCTACTGTCCAACCCTGTTACAATTTTATAAAACTGAGCTAAATAAATGATGCAAAAACTTTCAGCATTTTGACAGCAAACACATGCAAGTTGAAGTTTTGCCTTCTCTTGGTCCTCAGGGTCCAGTCATCAGTCTACAACAGAAAATGGAACAAACGTCAAATCTACAAATTAAGAAGTAGCTATCCAGCAACCTCTTTGCTATTCAATTAACTCCCTCGAAATTGACAACATACCTAACTTTTGAAATCTCCTCATGCTTTTTTCACTCCTGACAATCATATTCTTTTTCCCTTTTTTTCGTATCTTTTTTCGTATCTTTGATTACATGTACATCATCACCAAGTCACTATTCTCTTCTAACATCATAATATTAATAGATGACAGAAAGAAAATGATGTGCGTGTGATACTTACATCACAAGAATATTTGTAATGATCATGAAAACCACTGCAACATCCTCAATATTCCCTAAAATAAATACAGTGGGTTTCAATGTGAGCTCTGTGCTTCGAAATACATGGATACCGACAAGTAGCTATAGCAATGTTTAGAGGCCTCACCAGCACATCAGGACTATGGCAGTCAGTTTTGATGAGATTCAAGTGCAATCACATTTGATTGACACAAAAATATTCACTTGTAATTTGGCATTAACATTCAACTCAGTTAGCGAGCGTTACTTTTTGGATCAGTTCACAGAATATAATTTCTACATACTGTTGTTACCTTGACAATGGCGTCCTAAAGAAAAATAAAATGTTGGGGTTTTTTTCCTTAGTCTCTGTTCTCTTGTCTCTGGATCTTACAAAAAAGATAAAATGATAATCTTACGTAGCTATTGTTGTTATTGCTATATTCGGTCAGAACATGATGAGTTTAAAAATGTGTCAACCAACCTGCATTGCCCATGCACTCACAGGCGGTGTAACAAGAGATGTCCCGCTCGGTAACTCCGTAATCTTTACACTTCGTAAGTGCTTCACAACGCGGCTTGAGGATCGTACAATTTCTTATCTGACGAATGACTGGGCCACCTGTGTCACAGCACTTCACTTGGCAATCATTCTCTTTTTCTTCCCTCCAACTTGACCACATAACTTAACAAAAAACGTGACAAATTAATAAATAACCTTGTGAAATGAACAATGTAAAACCTATCTATAGTGATGCATGACTTGCACAGTTTTGATGTCATACTAATTATATCGGTTCAGGTTTAAAGCGAAATCCCAATTTGTACATTATACAATAGCATGAGGGAAACTTCTTGAGCATGCAGTTAGATATTACTAGTATTTCAAGCAACTTGAAGATTGGTGCATTCCACAGCTCGGTAAAAACTACTCTTTAGCTTTTTCAAGAAAGCTGAATAGGAACAATGAACGCCTTCGTAAATGCAATGCTTTAAAAACAAACTTTAAGAGTGCCAAAGTACAATTGTCCTTGCTAACGTCCAAAGTAGTGGTTAGAGGATTTTGATTTTCAAATTTGCCTGTTAAGATACCGTAATGATATTCTTTGTGTTGATATTATGGAGATTCTAAGACCTGCCGGGGTTATTAATTTTAACAGTACAGATGTTCTTACTGTAAGCAATGGACACAGAGGCAGTCTGATTGACTAAGGATGCACTGGACTTTGCTGGCAATACGCTCGACTCCCCAAGTCCCCTATTGGCAACTGTCGTAGAGATACCTCTTACTTTGGCTACACTGGCTGCTGCAAAGTTGTTGGTTACTGAGGATGTTTCGGTTATGACGATCGAATTTGATGCTGTCATACTTGATTTTGCGTGCATGGAGTTTGTATATAAAGACAATGAAGGCGAGGGAGTTGTTAAGTTCGTTGTGTTAGTACTGACGCCTGATCGGAGGAACTGGAAAAACAGTATGGCGGCGAGTAGACCTTGTGGTAGCAACATCTGCAAAAGAGTTGATATAAGCATTTCAAGGCAGTAAAATTTGTGCAAAAGGAAAGAGCAGCTTAAAAATTTTATTTAGGACTAGGGTGGGTGACTGGGGAGGGGAGAGTGGGGCAGTACGTGCTTACGTGCTCGCATAACTTGTATGACTTTCGACATTACACTATTAAATATTAAGTTATTTATTTAGGTGACTAGAAGTTGTGTTACGACAGATTGCTCTACACGCATTCATTGGTTGTTTTATTTGCAGTTAATTTTACAGACTTGTCAAATGACGTGACCAGCTCATCAACACGGTGAGATACAGGAGAGGCAGCAGGTGTTCAGCAACTTATTTTATACGTTATTCTGGGTTTTGCGTGTCTATAAAATGTTTTATCTTTTCATTCTTTATAAACTGCGAGCAGTCTCTATTTTCTTAGCATGTGACGCGATCTCACAGATGCGAAGGATGTAAAAAAAGATCGAGCTGGAAGAAGCGCTCGCGGAGAAAAAAGGAAAACGAAAGAGACTGCGGTTTTGCACTCTTTAAACATCCATTTGGTTAATGGTTCCACCTGCCTTGCTTACGGCGGCTGCGCCCGCAGTACTAGTGAAAGTCAAAGCGAGGCTGTCCTACTGAAACGACACGATAATGATATTGAGATAATAGCCATTTTCTTCGCAGCGAACAAGAATAAAGACAATTCTAAAATTGCTTTGACCTCTTCTAATAGTAATCTTGAGGATTCCGGGTTTAGTCTGACGAGAAATACCATATTTGGTTCAAAACAACACGGCTATTTTCCTACCTCTGACAACACTCGACGAAGTACGAGCGAGTTGCTTAGCAAATATAGAACCCTGGCCGTGTATTACACCGTGATAAAACACAACGGGCATTTGAGAACACGAGGGAAAGAGGCGCGGCTTGTGTTTTCTACATTTCTCGAGTGTTCTCAAATGACCGGAGTGTTTTATCACAGTGTAATACACTGCCCACGCTTCAGTTGCTTTATGATATAAATTTTACACGCGCAAAACAATAACACCATATGGATGTTTGACCAATCAGAGCGCGCGCGGACCTATCTATGTTATGGTTTTTGGAATTATCAATCTCCAGTGAGAAAAGTTGCCTGATTTCAATGCCTTTCCTGTTAACTTACGTCAGGGCAGTAAAGTTTTTCTCGCCTGCTGAATCCTGATTAGTGAATTCAAATTTCCCGCGAGCCAGCCGTATGCAAGGTGATTTAATAAACGATATAATTATTGCTGAGTACTCGACTCACTGCTAGGACTAAGTAAGTAAGTAAGTAAGTTTATTAACGTGACCAAACACTTAGCTAACCAGCTAACTACTACTACCAGCTACTGCAAATGAATACATCAGTGTAGGGAGGCAGCGTGGCCGAGTGGTAAGGGCGCCGGACTTGAAATCCGGAGGTCCCGGGTTCAAGTCCCGCTCTGACCACTAAGCTGGAGTTGTTTCTAAGTGGACCCTAGTTCAACTTCTCGGTCTTGCTTGTAAATATAGCCAACTGGTCTGCCTCCCGCCAGTTGGGATTTTTAAGCCTGTTATGTTCATTTGAAATATTTGTTTCCTTCAGTTTGAGTGGCATGCCTGTGAACTAGCTAGGTGTAGCTAAGTGCATGACCACTACAAACAAACATTTGACATTTTTTTTTTGACAGTGAAAGATCATACATTTGAACTGCGAAGAAAGATATGATGACATGATTGAAGCAGTTGTGAACTTTAAGCCTCGAATGGCTATCTCTCTTTGGCGAAGACAAAGCTTTGGTTAATGAGACCTTTACCAAACTTTACCAAAAATTCCTTCTATTTGAAAACGATTTAATGGCTTCTTGTTATTCGGGCTGGTAAATTATCCACCTATATTTTCGTTGCAGCCCCACTCCTCATTGGAAAGACGAGAGACCCTGGGGACAAGGTTGTCCTGAAAATTCCGACGAGTTGTTTACAGACTGACAGGTAATATAGTCCATTACTATTTCCCGTTTCTCAGAAACACAAATTTGACAAAGAAGACTGCATAGTCAGCCTCATTCCTTTCTCTTCTCTTTCCCAATTTCCGAGAATTAAGAGACAAAAATCGACTAAGGCACTAAAATTTTGCGGGTTTTTCCACGATCCGCAGAAAATAATTCCCCCCAAAAAATAATCCTCTAACGTCTCTTTCGTTCACAAATATAAAAAGGTTTACAGGAAAGGATGGTCTGAAGGTATTCCCGGTTGTAAAAAGTATCTATAATTCCGCACAAGAGCAGGATGGTACTGGATTACTGTGTTTAACTTATCTACATGTCGTTTCACCTGTCAATTGCGTGCATTAATTTAAAAAAAATGTGAAATTATTGTAAGATCAAAAAATTTGTACTCCACAGCAAGAAAATCCAGTCTTTTACAATCGCAAAAATCCCCGGCGATTCGCAGAAAAAAAAATCCGCAAAAATTCAATTCCACGCGGAATTCTTCAGGATTTTGATTCTCTTTGCAGATCTATATTAAGAAATTATTTGACGAGTAGGTTTCCTGACTTGATAGCGCTTACATGGCAAACAGAACTGACACGAGTAAAAGCTGTCAGTTCCGATGACGTGAGATCAGAGGAAGGTAAGTGTCATTTGATTAAATTCAGAGTGTTAGGCTATGTTCAATTATAAGAGTATAAAGGAAAAGTTTGTAAATAAAGATATACTAAATGCAGTAATTTTAGCAGTAAGCCAAAGTATTACTCAAAACCAATGACGGTGATAACACATGATGTAATTCATTTCCTGGTCTCAGTTTTTACCAAGTGGAATTCGAGACTTCGGAGGAAAGCTGTCACAAATATAAATACTAATAATACTGGCTTATGTGTGTTCTGGTATCAAACTTCATTTTGCTTTCAATACATGTAGCCAAAACACCTGCCGTTTTCGTGCACGACACTCATTTATGCAAACTTTGTTCGAGTAAATGTTCCGAAGGCGTTCCTTATTGCATAACTGTTCAGTTTCACCTTTCGTATGACAGATAAAAGCTAGGAGGAGGAAGGAAAAACTGAGACAAGACATTTAAGCTATCTTTGCTGGGCTATAAGGCTTTAACAAACTGTCACCCAGTGATATGAGTGCAACCAAGCTATATGGGTGCACGAAAATGAGCAAGATACCAACATGTTCCTTAACATTTATGAAACCGTGACAAAGTTTAAAATTTTTTTGCCAAAATATATCAATCCAGTTCTGGCCTTAAATTAAATATGATTGAATATTAAAGCACAGTCGGGCTCAGTGTGCACACCAAGATTCGCTGAGCTCAATGCTGCATGGTAACAAGGAACAAAAAATCTAATTGCCAGACTAAGTAAAAGTTCGGGTGCTGTTTTAGGGTGAATATTTAGGAATATTGTCTCATCACACTTTCTAAGAAAAAATAAATTGTCTTTAGATGATTTACAGAGAGTTGTAACTTATTCTATCGCTTTTCAGTTCAGGTCGTCATTACCTGAATGTGCAACGACGGAAAGCTGAAAAAACATCGGTGAACCGTTCAATTCAAATTTCTGAGTCTTGTGGCTAAAAATCATGTCAGGATTTTAATAAGTAAATGTTGTTTAGATATCATAGCTTCCACTGAATTTGTCCCTGAACTAAGTCACCAAAAAGTTACTGATTTCTGTTGCTGTAGTTTTCCCTCTATGTTAGACGTGTTTCAAGTTTGCTTTTCAAGATATGAAAGACAAAATGTTATGGCTTCCTGTAACCTGATAGATATCCACTTTTTGCAGTCTCGGAAAATATTAAAGAATCATTAAACCCCTGGTCATTCTAGTGGGAAAAAATTAATCATAGATAAAGAAGAAACATACCTTTGTGAAAATGTCAGTGGCAAGGCTTTTATAATTCCTGCTGCGAACTGAGACTACTGTCACTTGTGATCGTGATGACACTAGTATCCCATCAATGTTTTGGGTTGTTGTCACTATGGAAACGACAAAACTCAGAACAAAATTTATTCATAATGAGAGGCTTTTCGAAGCCGAACTATCAATAAAAAAAACCGATTAAAACATTTCATTGAACATTTTCACTTAAAAAATAATGCGTTCTTGAGAGCAATGGGAAAAAAGCCGAATCACAACCTGGAAAACATTCGACGATATTCAACTTATATTCAACCAGGGCTGATTAAATTTTCGGTCTCAGTAATAGCTCTCTTATATTGAGCCATCCCCATTCTTAAATCGGTATAATTTTAATTAAAGACCATTTTTAAAATGCGAGTCTTCAATTGTTTTGCGTGAGAAATCTCAGTCCCCAAACTGACGAAGAAAGCGAATCTCGCCGATAGCGGCTGGGAATAAACGCCTGATTAACTTTTGGTCCTCCACCTAACGGCCTGGACAAGCGGTCCTGCAGGATATCTATTCATACAGATATGTTTGCTTCCTTTGTTGACGTTTTCATTAGGAACATTGCAACGGAAATGAAATAGACACCTAATGAAGACAACAAGAAGACGTTTCGAAACTTATTATTTCTGAAAAAAAAACCACCTGTTAACTTATTTCTTCTAAGTCGATTGGTTGACATAAATTCTATGCAAATGTTTCCGAGCGCTTTCTTGCAATAAAGATCTAAATTAAACTTACGTAGAGATATTGACAGCAACTATGGTAAGTGAGCAAATCAGCAGGTTTTTTTCCATTTAGATTGCTTTTTCATTTACCACACTTTTTAAGATTAAAATGGTAGCTGCCTTTATTTCACTGACATTTTAGTTTAGTTTCAACATATTCGTCCGTCAATAATAAATACCTGAAATGCACTAACAGGCTATTCTGTGACAGGAAAAGTGATTCCGAATAGCAAATCAGCCAATGATTTATATCTTTGTTGACTCTACACCTACCTTAGTAAATTATCGTTTACACTCCACAGATAATAAATGTTCTTTAATTTGTTTCTTATTTCGGTTTATTTAGAATTCTAGTTTCTCGGAACCACTTCATAACACTGGCAAATTTGTATTGGATATTGCGCATTTTAATATCAACGTGTAAACACCCATTTGTAGTTTTGTGATTGGACATTTTTCAATCTGCCTTATTTTGACTTCATGTGCTTTTATGAGGATCTGTGCACGTGCCTTACATGTACATTGTTATGACACAAGGTTCCAATGTATTTTGGGCGTAACGAGAATAACTTAAAAAGAAAATTTCGGCCTTGCAACTGAACTTTAGCACATGACCAAAACGAAACTATCCAAACACGAAGTTATTACAAGGGCTGAAATTTTTTGTTTAAAATTTACGTGTTACTTCAATTTAATTGTACTGGTAAAGTGAAAAGCAAAACAACAGTGGCGGACGAGTTCGTAAAATAACCGTATTACTAACGTCTCGAAAATCATCTCACATGACGTTCCTCTACAATGGTGGACAAAATTCCTTGAGACACTTGTGTAATTACATTAATTTTCTGTGTTTTAAAACGGACTTTTAAAAAAACAGTGTTATCTGTTCAAAATCCGTTGCTTCCCCCCCCCCTCCCCCCGCAAACAATGTTGAAACTCTGGAGAAATAGCGTGTACACGTGTCCAGCATTGTAGGGGTGGGGGGTAGGGGGAGGGGCTAAACAAGTGTAGATTACTTCGCGTTTGACTTTTTGTTTGTTGCGCGTGAAAAAGCGCCACAAATGTAAATTTGTCCCAAGACTTTTGTCCATGATTTTAGCTATTAACGTAAGTCCCTTTCCCGCGACCGAAAAAGAGACACTTTCATTACATATCCCTCCTCCCAAACGCATTCCCAACCCTGTTCCATTGAAAGGAAAGCTCCGCGTCTTACTAAACAGCGAAATATCAACCTAAAGCACGATCGGCCCATTTTTTCCCCTAATCATCTCAGTGCTAGTTCCCTCACAGTAGTCGTGTTGCTGTATATCTGTATTATATTATTTTCTTTCTTCCTGGCCTTTGCTACCCTGGTTCCCGTGGGTTTCTCTTTCCCTTTAATTTTCTCAATGAAATGTAAACCGCAAAGCGGATATCTTAAATCGCTCCAGAAGCAAAAAGGAAAGAAAGAAAATCTCCTGTATCAGGGTAGCGCTAGGCTAGTTTATGTTTTGAGTTCCAAGGAAATAGTTATTAAAAGCATTCAGCAAGAGCTCAACCATTTTACTTCCAGGGATCATTTACCTCGTATATGAAGCACGCTTGCTCACGCGATACTTAGAACAAGAAGTTGAAACAACTTATAACTGCACTTTTTTTAATCCTTTACGCTCACAAGAACAATAAGCGATATCTAACCACTTCAGTGGAAACTCGGTCATATTCCAGATCAGTCACTGACAAAGTACTTTGCACTACGCAAAGTCAGTTGAGTCACACAATCCGTGGTTTACGCTATCCAAGCTATTTTTAGTACGGTTTGGATTTTTTCGAAACAGTTACATAAACGCTGCAAGTTCTCACATGCTCTTGTCTACTGACTTAAGCAAATACTTAATTTTCCTTCACATCTCTGAACTCGCTTTGATGAAACAACCAAAGAGTTCACTTCATATTGCCGAA
>JAHPZR010033543.1:5000-10171 GCA_019787425.1 Platygyra sinensis | reverse complement strand
TTTTTTAACACACTGAACTGTTTAAAATTTAAAATGGCGCCGAGTCGGCCGAGAGATTTTTGTTGCTAGGCTGTACTTGGACGACGGCATACCAGTGAATTGTGCCACATTCGCTAATGAAGAAACTTGGTTTGAACTGATTGGAACTGCTGGTCAAACATTCTCCTACAGCTGGTGGATTTGCTGACGCTGCAGGTACCGAACTGTGCAAACGGGGAATGTTGAAGAAATCGCAGATATCGAGCTGGATTGTACAGGCACGTATCCGCTAGCAATGTGAAATAATTCTCGTCTTTCACTGGCAGTTTATTGCATTAATGTTTTTGGCTTTACAACGTTCCACCTATGCTGCCACCCATGATTTAGTTGCTCGAGCGATGATTTTTGGGGCTGCGGTTTTACTATTATTTATTTCTGAAATTTCTCCATCCGATACAAGGGGGAAACTTAGCTTGGTCTACTGCCATTGTTCATGCGTTTTGATTTTGTTGAACGAAATGAGGATTTTCGGAGGAAATACTAGCGTGCTGTGCAGTGGTATTTACAGTCGGGTGGATGTTTACCTCCGTTTGCCGCGGTTGTTGCGAAGCGATATAAAACAATGCTATGGAGGGCTGAACTTTATCTGAACATGTCAACATATCCACAAAGGAACTCTTCTGGATAGTTCGCATAGACATTTGTGCCATAGGATAAAATAAATCACTGCTGTCTTCTAAAATATAATCATTGTTCAAGGGAAAAAATTCTCTATTTTGAAGAAAGCCCCAGTTTAGTTTTACACTTGTTTCTATGGTGATTGAAACCAAGGTTTTGATTGGTTGGTTTAAACTACAACTTGAAATATGATTGGTTAATTTTAACTTCAACTTTGAATGTGATTGGCTTATTGATACTGTCCGATAACAAACTGTCCGATAACAACTTAACAAGTGAATTAGTGGGAAATAGGAGTTTTTTAAACCAATCACAATCGAGAAAATTGTAATTTTTATGATTATGTATTTTTATGATTATCCAGAAAAGAGTTTAGAAAAGCGTTTTCTTTTAGCCTCACTGAACTCCAGTATCGATCATCGCTGGTTGAAATTAAAAACTGGCAGTGTTCTCTGTTCTGCCCCTGACAATCAGGCTGACCTGAGCAGGCGCTGAAGATCACCCCATTTTAATTTAGTCATGCACTGATCACGTGCTGTTGTATTTGGCGCACGGGCAACAACCAATCACAATAGAGTGTGTGCAGTGTCACAAAAGAAAAAATAACATCAAAAACAGTGCATTGAATGAAGTCAAAAAAATTGAGATATTGTAAACGACAAATAAAGAAGACAGTTATCCAAGTTTACGGTATGAGCGTTCTCCCAAAGTTGACATATTTGTCGAAATGTGCCGCACAAAATTACAGAGCTTAGTATGAGGTCGCCATGTTGGAGGACCTCTTTAGTCCTCCAACATGGCGGCCAGTAAATAGTGTAAACAGCTATTTAGTGGACTGATTATTTGAACCGAACCAAAAAATATTTACAAAAGTACTTTTCCTGATACCTAAACTCCTAAAATGGCTAAAAATCATGAGATAAGTGTATATTTTTCGACAAACGCGATCGTAGGGTTATGTCACGCACCGCCATAACTTCGAAATTCAAAGTGCGCTGGTTTCCAAACGAAGGACGCTACTGAGCTGGAAAGTTGTAAACAGCCATAAATTTGGTACCTCTTATGCCTGATGAGGATAAAACCTTTAGTGGGTTTTTGTTTTGGATTTGAGAATTTGATGACGTCAGGTGCACACACTCTATTGTGTCCCGCTCGAAAAAAAACCCTTTCAATTTGATCAATGGTACGTGACCAAGAATCGACCAATCACAGTGCTCGTTTTGTTGAGTGAAAGTCTAGGTACATAACAACACTCATTATTAACCATGCGGCCGTAGGCCAGCGCGGTTCTTGCTCTGCATGCGGTTTGGGCGGTTCTTACTCTGAAAGCGGTTTTTTTTTTTAACCGTGCGGACTGGGGCCAAGGCGCGGTTCTTAATCTACCCGTAGTCTTTTCTTTCGTCTTGTCAGAGACCTGAACCAAACTTCTGGTCGGCCAGGCATTGAATCACGCAACTTCATCAAGGACTGCTTTAGAATGTGCATTGCGGTTCATCTCGGCACATATATAAGTATATATTCGTTTGAGAGTCAATGAACGTTCCTGGGTATTTTTTTCCATAGAGGTAAACAAAAATCTCCGATTACAAATCACGCTAGACCCACGCTATGCAAAGAATGTAATCAGAACGCAGACCTCCCCTCGGCCAAGTCCTGATCGGGACTTTGAATCACGCAACTTGTAATCTTTATCCGCCAAAAGCTGTTGAAACACTAATACGGGTGAAACATTACGGATATTATTTTTTTTATTGTGTTTAAAATATATTTCCTTTGCCAAAAGCTGTTGAAACATTAATACAGGGACAATGTTATGGATATTGTTTTCTTTAATTTGTGTAAAATATATCGTCAATCTTTTTGTTTTATTACGAATACTTCTCGTGGGTTTCGGCAATATGAAGTGAACTCTTTGGTTGTTTCATCAAAGCGAGTTCAGAGATGTGAAGGAAAATTAAGTATTTGCTTAAGTCAGTAGACAAGAGCATGTGAGAACTTGCAGCGTTTATGTAACTGTTTCGAAAAAATCCAAACCGTACTAAAAATAGCTTGGATAGCGTAAACCACGGATTGTGTGACTCAACTGACTTTGCGTAGTGCAAAGTACTTTGTCAGTGACTGATCTGGAATATGACCGAGTTTCCACTGAAGTGGTTAGATATCGCTTATTGTTCTTGTGAGCGTAAAGGATTAAAAAAAGTGCAGTTATAAGTTGTTTCAACTTCTTGTTCTAAGTATCGCGTGAGCAAGCGTGCTTCATATACGAGGTAAATGATCCCTGGAAGTAAAATGGTTGAGCTCTTGCTGAATGCTTTTAATAACTATTTCCTTGGAACTCAAAACATAAACTAGCCTAGCGCTACCCTGATACAGGAGATTTTCTTTCTTTCCTTTTTGCTTCTGGAGCGATTTAAGATATCCGCTTTGCGGTTTACATTTCATTGAGAAAATTAAAGGGAAAGAGAAACCCACGGGAACCAGGGTAGCAAAGGCCAGGAAGAAAGAAAATAATATAATACAGATATACAGCAACACGACTACTGTGAGGGAACTAGCACTGAGATGATTAGGGGAAAAAATGGGCCGATCGTGCTTTAGGTTGATATTTCGCTGTTTAGTAAGACGCGGAGCTTTCCTTTCAATGGAACAGGGTTGGGAATGCGTTTGGGAGGAGGGATATGTAATGAAAGTGTCTCTTTTTCGGTCGCGGGAAAGGGACTTACGTTAATAGCTAAAATCATGGACAAAAGTCTTGGGACAAATTTACATTTGTGGCGCTTTTTCACGCGCAACAAACAAAAAGTCAAACGCGAAGTAATCTACACTTGTTTAGCCCCTCCCCCTACCCCCCACCCCTACAATGCTGGACACGTGTACACGCTATTTCTCCAGAGTTTCAACATTGTTTGCGGGGGGAGGGGGGGGGAAGCAACGGATTTTGAACAGATAACACTGTTTTTTTAAAAGTCCGTTTTAAAACACAGAAAATTAATGTAATTACACAAGTGTCTCAAGGAATTTTGTCCACCATTGTAGAGGAACGTCATGTGAGATGATTTTCGAGACGTTAGTAATACGGTTATTTTACGAACTCGTCCGCCACTGTTGTTTTGCTTTTCACTTTACCAGTACAATTAAATTGAAGTAACACGTAAATTTTAAACAAAAAATTTCAGCCCTTGTAATAACTTCGTGTTTGGATAGTTTCGTTTTGGTCATGTGCTAAAGTTCAGTTGCAAGGCCGAAATTTTCTTTTTAAGTTATTCTCGTTACGCCCAAAATACATTGGAACCTTGTGTCATAACAATGTACATGTAAGGCACGTGCACAGATCCTCATAAAAGCACATGAAGTCAAAATAAGGCAGATTGAAAAATGTCCAATCACAAAACTACAAATGGGTGTTTACACGTTGATATTAAAATGCGCAATATCCAATACAAATTTGCCAGTGTTATGAAGTGGTTCCGAGAAACTAGAATTCTAAATAAACCGAAATAAGAAACAAATTAAAGAACATTTATTATCTGTGGAGTGTAAACGATAATTTACTAAGGTAGGTGTAGAGTCAACAAAGATATAAATCATTGGCTGATTTGCTATTCGGAATCACTTTTCCTGTCACAGAATAGCCTGTTAGTGCATTTCAGGTATTTATTATTGACGGACGAATATGTTGAAACTAAACTAAAATGTCAGTGAAATAAAGGCAGCTACCATTTTAATCTTAAAAAGTGTGGTAAATGAAAAAGCAATCTAAATGGAAAAAACCTGCTGATTTGCTCACTTACCATAGTTGCTGTCAATATCTCTACGTAAGTTTAATTTAGATCTTTATTGCAAGAAAGCGCTCGGAAACATTTGCATAGAATTTATGTCAACCAATCGACTTAGAAGAAATAAGTTAACAGGTGGTTTTTTTTTCAGAAATAATAAGTTTCGAAACGTCTTCTTGTTGTCTTCATTAGGTGTCTATTTCATTTCCGTTGCAATGTTCCTAATGAAAACGTCAACAAAGGAAGCAAACATATCTGTATGAATAGATATCCTGCAGGACCGCTTGTCCAGGCCGTTAGGTGGAGGACCAAAAGTTAATCAGGCGTTTATTCCCAGCCGCTATCGGCGAGATTCGCTTTCTTCGTCAGTTTGGGGACTGAGATTTCTCACGCAAAACAATTGAAGACTCGCATTTTAAAAATGGTCTTTAATTAAAATTATACCGATTTAAGAATGGGGATGGCTCAATATAAGAGAGCTATTACTGAGACCGAAAATTTAATCAGCCCTGGTTGAATATAAGTTGAATATCGTCGAATGTTTTCCAGGTTGTGATTCGGCTTTTTTCCCATTGCTCTCAAGAACGCATTATTTTTTAAGTGAAAATGTTCAATGAAATGTTTTAATCGGTTTTTTTTATTGATAGTTCGGCTTCGAAAAGCCTCTCATTATGAATAAATTTTGTTCTGAGTTTTGTCGTTTCCATAGTGACAACAACCCAAAACATTGATGGGATA